>PISX010006533.1:0-96643 GCA_004024625.1 Mellivora capensis | reverse complement strand
CAGGGTCTGCTTTCCGGGGACCGAGCCCGAGACAGGAGGCAGCCGTCATTATCCTCGCAGACGCCCTGTACAAATAGTGATGGTCAAATATCCTGGTGCGATCCAGCTGTCGTCTGGAGCCAGAGAAACTTACAAGCCTCCTGTCACTGAGTCTTGCTCGCCATGACATGAAGCCTTTCTGAATTACTTGAAGACGTGGGTTGGAAGTTCGTGTTAAAAGTGTTCTTTCTTGGGGCGCCTGGGTGGCTCAGTGGGTTAAAGCCTCTGCTTTCGGCTCAGGTCATGATCCCAGGGTCCTTGGATCGAGCCCCGCGTTGGGCTCTCTGCTCTGCGGAGAGCCTGCTTCCTCCTCTCTCTCTGCCTGCCTCTCTTGCCTGCTTGTAATCTCTGTCTGTCAAATAAATAAATAAAATCTTTAAAAAAAAGTGTTCTTTCTTGTTATTAAAGTAATGGATGTGCATTATAGAAAATGTGGCAAGTAAAGGGCCGACATTCCATTTCCCGTTCTTGTGCCATGTCCCAATTACCAGTCTGTGATACTTCGTGTTTGTTTATAACATGATGTTGAAATCAAGTTTATACCATTTAAAAACTGTTCACCAATTTATTTCATAATCATGTTCTCTGGGGTGGAGGTAAAATTTTTAGGTATCTATATTTTTTAATGTTTCAATAAATTTTTAAGGAATTCAGCATAACAAATGTTTGTGTCCCATCCACCCAGTTTAAAGAAGTATTATTGGTTTGCCGTACTTGCTTCAGATTTATGTGTCCTATAGAATCTTACAGGTAGCGTCGAAACCCCTTTTATTTCCATCCCGAGTGTTTCCCTCCCTCCTATCCCAGAGGTAACCACAGTTTCAGCTTTGGCATTCTCCAGTGGTGCGCGGGATTTTTATACTAACACTTCATTTGTACATAAACATAACGCACACCTCTGTTGTGTGGGGTCTTGATATTTTCGTGTTATGCTCCCTGTGTCATAATGCAGTTTACTCTTTTTGCTCAATATTACGCCTGTGAGATTTATGCACGTTAGTATTTTTCTAATTCATTTATTTTCACTGCTGCATAAATTCTACTGAATGCATGATTTCCTTCTCCACTCTTCGATTCTTGGACCTTTGCATTCTGTTTTTCTGTGTTGAAGAATGCTGCCATGAACATTTCTGTACAGTTCTGATTGTGCATACGTGCAGCAGTGTCCCCAGACGCTGGCTCTGCAGGTGGAATTGCTGGTCGTGGGCCACGCCTCTTTCCATCTTGCTGGATATTGCCAGTGGCGTCCCGAGAGGGGCATCCAGGTTGCACCCCTGCCAGGAGCGCCAGAGCTGTGTGTCGCCGCTGCATGCCCCTGCCCACCCCTGGCAGAGTTTTTCGTTATTGCTGATCTGCTGAGTGGGGAAGCGGTAACTCCAGATCGTTTCAGTGTGCATTTCTGTAATTACTGGCAAAGTTTAGCACCTTCGCGTATGCTCGCTGGCCATTTGTGTTTTCCCCCTTGTGAATCGCCCGCTCACAGCCTGTGCACACTCTCCTCCTCCCTCCCTCCCCCACTTCTTCCTCTCTGATTGATGAGCCTTTTCTGAAATAACTTCTTGACCTTAATCCCCTGCACTGTAAACCCATTTCTCCTCTCGGTTTTGGCCCCGTCATCTGTACTCTGCCTTGGTAGTTCCTCGTTTCAATGTACTTCAGCACACCACTCTTTTCCTTTACGATTCTTGCTTTTATCCCCTTGTTTAAGAAACATTATGCCTCCATCAGAAAGGATGAATACCCAACTTTTGTAGCAACATGGACGGGACTGGAAGAGATTATGCTGAGTGAAATAAGTCAGAGAGAGTCAATTATCATATGGTTTCACTTATTTGCGGAGCATAACAAATAACACAGAGGACATGGGGAGATGGAGAGGAGAAGGGAGTTGAGGGAAATTGGGGGGGAGATGAACCATGAGAGACTATGGACTCTGAAAAACAACCTGAGGGTTTTGAAGGGGCGGGGGGTGGGAGGTTGGGGGAGCCAGATGGTGGGTATTGTGGAGGGCACGCACTGCATGGAGCACTGGGTGTGGTGTAAAACTATGAATTCTGTTACGCTGAAAAGGAATTAAAAAAATTTAAAAAAAAATAAAAATTCTGTATTGGTTAAAAAAAAAAAAAAAAAGAAACATTTTTCTACACCCGACATTCAGAGGGTCTCTTTTATTTTCTCTTATAGGTTAGTAAGTTTTGCTTTTCCAACCCCTCCAGAATACTTTTGGGGGGGGTGTCTTGGTATTCCCCATATTATCCAAAGGGTTGGTCCCAGTTCACCATCCTGCTGTGTGAGCGTCACGCCAGTTCCCACCCTCACTGGGACTTGGCAGCGTTTGTCCTCGTTGTGGGTCTGAGGAGTGGGCGACCGCCTGCTCAGGGAGGGGGAGACAGGTAGGTCTCTCTGCTCTAACTGCCGGGGAATCCCTCCTTTTCCACGGGTCCCCGTTCTGCCTGCATCACGTACTCAGCGTCTGGCCTCGTGTTCTGTTTCATTGGTCTGTTGGTCTGTCCCTGTGTCATAGCCGCACTAAGTACTGTGGCTTCACACTAAGCCTCGAGACTCAGAAAGGGAAACCTCCCCATCTTACTCTTCTTATTGGAAGCTGTCTCGGCCATTCTAAGTCCTGTTTTGGTCATGAATCTCAGACTCGACTTGCTGAATTCCGTAGAATATTTTGTTGGGATATGGAGTGGAATTATATTAAACTTACGGGAACGTTCAGAGAGCATGGACGACTTTTACCTGCTAAATCTTTCTGTCCAGAAGGCAGTGCAATCGTTTATTTACTCATGTCTTTTTTAAGTCTCTCAGTAAGGTCAGGGTGTCATTCTCCGTAAAAGCCATCTTGACTACAAGTCTCTTCATTATTTAAAAAACAACAACAACAACAACAACAAAATCTTCCAAGCAGCAGGTGATATGAGAGCATGATCTGAGGATGAAACTGAATTTTGCATTATATGGGCTATTTAGAAATGAGATTTTCACCCATATGAAAATTCATATGAACATGGGGCTCACGGAAGTTAACAACTCCCAAAGCGCTCAGCTAGTTGACATTTCTAAAGGTCTCTTCTGCATAGTTTTAAGTCTTAGTCAAACCTCAGTTTTCTACAAATGGTTTGAAAAACCTGCTTTGCGTATTATCCCATCTGATTTGTCATGACCCCTGTAGCTGAGAGGCGTGACGTCAGAGTTGGAAGGGTGAGAGCGGTCTGTGTTGTTCTACGCCCCACACTGATAATGCTTACCTACTGCAGTTGGAGCAAAGAGATCCATTCCCCACGCCCCCTCACATTGGTGTGAACGATTAACGGTTGACGCTGTTGAAATACAGACATTTTGCTATGTGCCCCTTATCCACCGACCCACCTGAAATAGGGCAGCCTTAATATGAAATTGAGCGGACAGATGCTGTCCCAATAATCCCTATGAACGAACTCCAGTGGATTCATTTGGATGAGATGCTTAGGCACGTGTGAAGCTAATCATTCTGATAAGAAACCGAAGAGGACATTACCTCATAGAACAAAAGTGCTTCAGCCCAACAAAGCAGGTGCACAGTACCAAGTGCATTAGGGAACAGAAGAGCCCTGTGCAGGCTGCTCATAAAAGGCCAGAAGCCACATAGGAAGGAGGCAGAGCATTTACAGAAATCCTTGTCGAGGAGGACAGAGTGGATGTGTGTACAGCGAGTTCAGGCTGAAACTTAGAAGAGGGGTGATGTTTACATTGCTTTTCCAATCCCTGGACAATGTCCCAGCCCCGGTTACTGACCTTAAAGTGTGATGGGAAGCTCAGATCCTTCAGGGCTCAGCCAGGAACTAGAAATGGGTGCAGGGAGCTGGTGGGCACTTCGGGAAGCTGGAGGGACACACCTGTCCACGAAGAGGCCTGTCTCTCTCTCCTGTGGCCTTGTCTTCTTATTTGCCACAGGCAGCTAGAAATCCAGATACTTATGTCACATCTCCAGATTGTCTGATGCTGGCAAGAAATTCTAACACTTTAAGGATGACAGTGGCTAAAGAAAATGGCCCCAGCCAGATGGCCGGGCCCCAGACCAAGATCTCTGCCTTGCCCAAACCTGCAAAGCTCTTAACCCAGACACAACCCCCTGGGAGCTACATTAGATAATAAACGTGAGGCGTTGACCTAGGAGACTGGTGATCACTTTTTCCAAGGCCCTGAAATTTTGATCTCTTTGGACAGTAATGAAAACACATCAGAATTCATCCTTGCCCAACTGAAGGCTTACTCATAACTGTTGAAAGTCTAAAGAGAGTCTTTGCTGCATCATTTTGGTGTGCAAGGATGTCTGTGTGCATGTTTATGCTTTGGGAGAAGGGGTCCTGGCTCAGTGGGGGCCAGTCCAATCCAGAAGAAAGAAGAGGCTGGCTCTCCAGACTTGGTCTGCTCCACTCCCTGACCCGAGTCAGGGAAATTAACCCATATACTTTTCCGTTGCTTCACCCTTAAGACGGGAATGGGGATGCTATGAGGAGTCACAGCTCTGGGGTGCTAGAGTGTTCCAGGAGCTACATTAATTGCCCTTAGGCCTGCAGCTCAGTGAAGAACCATTCACTTCCGGAGGACAGATCTGGATTAAGATCCTCAGTGTAGGCACATGGCTATAAGCTAGAGATGGGAATCACTTATTAGTTGACCATCTACTATGTATTGGGTGTCCTGTGAGAAACAGAACAGCATAATACTTGGGTTTCCTGTTCAAGGGATACATGATCAATTAGAGGTAATCCGAGTACATACGAGCTTTAGAGATGCTTGCTTCGGGTCAGACCCGCAGAGAATTCTGATAGAAACTTGAAGGCTCCAGCGTCCCCTGGGTGGTGTAATTGCATATGTTGTTTATTCTCTTATCTCCGGAATGTTTTCCTTATGTTTTGAAATGTTAGCCTGGCAGCCTGGACGACAGCGTCTGGTAATAAGTTGTAAAAATGTGGCATTGTTATGGCTCTAAGTTTTAAAATAGCAAATAACGTAGTTCTGAGTGATTTCTATTCCAAAGGAGGAAAAAAATACGCATTTTTTAAGGCCAAAGGACAAGAAAAATCCTTATTACTACATTTTCTTATAAAGTATATAGAACAGCATTCACTCATTAAATTAGCATATGTATTGTACTATGTGCCAAGCAGTTGGCAGCACCATGAGTAACAAGATGTCTATGAGACACACACTCTTCTGAGACTGTCTAGTGGGAGGTGAACATGGTGGGGGTGTGCTAGAGAGCAGTGGTGAAGAGTCTTGGGAGTCAGGCTGTCTAGATGTGAATATTCTGCAATTTGGATAACGTAACATCTGTGTGCCCTTGTTTACTATCTGCAAACTTGGGATAACAGCACCTAGATTATTGCGTTGTCATGAAGTAAATGGGATAACCCACCATTAGAAATAGGCCCTCAGAAACACATTGTTATGGACATCAGTATATACCGAATGTTCGTAGAAGCGTTGCTTGTAATAGCCCTCAATAGCCCAGATGCCCGTCATTAGTAAAATGTTGACCACAGAACAATAAAAGTGGATCATTTATGGCTGTCTACAAAAGCATAAATGAATTTTTAAAAACAGTATCTAGGGAAAGAAGCCACACTCAACCAGACGCTTGATGATTTTGCTTCTACAAATATTCAAAAACAGTCACAATTATGAAAATTCAACCAAATATTTTTATGGATACATAATTCAGGGGACAATGACAAGGTTGAGCAAGGGAATCTCTACCATAAAATCAGTCTATGTTGATCAGGAAGGGGTGGGAGTTACCCCACCAGGGAGAATGGAGTAGCCAAAAGCTGCTGGGGAGGTTTTTAGGCATTTGGATGGGATTGGTGTCTGCATGCATTGCCCTGAGAAATCAAGAGCCTCACCGAGGTGTGGAGAAGAATGAGGACGTGAGGAACTTGCAGAGCGATGACTGTGGAGGCCAGACAGGTTATGGATTAGAAGTGACACCGACTTCTGGAAGGTAGAGCAAGGGTCTTACACTCCCAGGTACTTTCCTCCAGCCCAGGACCCACTTCTTTGTCCTTTTGAGGCTGGTTTGTGAGTTCTTTCAGGGTGAGTTAGGACTCTGTGACAACATCACCTTACATCCAAGGTGTGGCCTGTTCTGAGGTCTCCACTGAATGCTGCATGTTTGTAAAGCTGCCTCTCCACTCTGGTTACTAGAAGCTTGAACAGATCCACACACAAGCAGAGACTGGAATCAGTCAGAGACTCCAGAGGATTCTCTGCAAATTTCTGAAAGCTGCTCTGCTTGGATCCCTGCTCTCAGTTATGCTGCTCCATAAATCCGAGCCTTCTAGGTCTCCCTGGCCTCTGGCCCTTGGACTCTTCACGTAGGTCATTGTTTGAGTTTGAGTCTCTTCTTTGGGGGAGGGAACAACCATCCCAGTTTTCCTGGGAGAGGGGGTATCTAGGGGTACAGGCTTTCAGGTGCTAAAATGAGGGCAGACCGGGATGCCTGGTCACTGGTAGTAGTCTGGAAGGTGCTTCCAGTGGAAAGTGCATGTGATCGCTGGGATGGCTTTGTTTTCTGTGATTCCTACTTCCGAAAATAATTGTTTCCTGTGTATTATCTTCTAATTGCTGATGGTGGGAGGCTGAGTCAATATCCTGTTCCTCCCTCATCGAAGGGGAAGTTAATCTTTTTTTCCATTATGAGTCTAATTTTTTCTTCTACAAATAAGGATACGGAACTAAATCCCGAACCATTGTGAGGATTAAGAGATCATATGTACAGATGTTTGAAACTAATAAAATGTTATCTAAATGCCTGCATTTTTATTTGCTGGAATACTACATCCATTTTCATACTTAAAACACCGTTGCTTATCCCTATAGATATACAGCCAAAGTAAATCCAAGAAGAATTAAAAATTGGAACGTTAAAGTAATTAAAGTC
Organism: Mellivora capensis; assembly: GCA_004024625.1. Classification (NCBI taxonomy): domain Eukaryota; kingdom Metazoa; phylum Chordata; class Mammalia; order Carnivora; family Mustelidae; genus Mellivora; species Mellivora capensis. Next base: position 89,673 of record PISX010006533.1, on the reverse strand, counting down.
ACCACAATGGGAGAATATCGTCATGAATACCAAAAAAGAATAAAATTACAAGTGTGATTTTTGGCAGTCAGCAAAGTTTTAGAAAAGCATTTGTAGTTTTATGACAAAAGATTGCTATTATTAACAATAAAATAGTTCTTAAGAAATAAATTCAAAGAGTGGACTCTCCAAAGAGAAAGAAATTGGAGAACCCCATGGCCAACACGTCTTGGGAAAAACCAACTTGAGATGAAGACTTGGAATAGTCTCACCTGCTGGTGTGACTAGAGTTCATTGCCCCTCGCATTAATCAATGAACATATTAGTGTTATTTCTTACATATCTTCCCATGAACTTTTATATATCATATCTCAGTTATTTAAAAAAATCTATTTTTCCTTTTTACCTATGTTTTCATATACAGCTATACGGCAATTTATTTTAGCAATCCCCTGTGATAGATATTTTGGTTGTCTCTGATTTGGTTTCTAATTCATTTGTAAATAGTAATTTTCTACCAACAACAATTTGGTTGTTTCTAATGAACAATGATTCAGTGGACATCCTAACACATACTCCTTACTCTTATTATTCTGGACATTCCAGTCTTTACTTCTTCCTTAATTTATTCTGGCTTTAAAGTCTACAGATACAGTGAAGCTATTATAATCATGAAAATGTAGGAAATACTTTGTCCTTTTGTATTTTATTCCCTTAGGATGTATTTCTAGGTAAAACTGTTACATCAGAAGACACGCATACTAACAAGGCTAATGCCTTCCAGCAGGCTGTCCCAACTGATGCTCTGATGGGCTGTACAGGAGTGACATTAGTTTCATATGCTCTCGCCGGCAATGCTTAGAGACTCCCTTTAACTTCCGTCAGATAGGAAAAAAAGAAATTGCAGTCCTGATTCTCTAGTTTTCATTCTTTGAATATTAAAAGTACTTTAGCTTTTCATATGTTGACTAGCTGTTTGTGTTTCTTCTTGGAATTCCCTGGATTCCAACTCCAAAAATGTGTACGAGGAAAACAGCTGGAATGGACCACATGTTTGCCTGAGGCAGGCGTGCCCCCTCGGGGCTTGAAGTGCTGCCCCAGTGGACTTTCAGCTCCCATCGTCCCCTTCCTACTCCTCTTCCTGCTGTGTTTCCTTTTCCTTCCCGCTTCTTTTCACTCTCCAGCATACTCCAAATTGTATTTGCGGGGCCTGTTCATTCACCTTCTGTCTCCCCCACTAAAATGCCAGCTCTGCGAGGACAGGTCCTTCTGATTGCTTTTTGGAATGCCTTGGGGGGAGTCACGAGCTACAGGAGCAAGAGCCAATATTAGGACCAATAAGCGACCCTTCATGGAGAGAGGTGTCCGCTCCATTTTCAGAGTAATCCGGTCATGTTGAGAGACACACAGTGAAGTTAATACAATACAGATTATTTCTAGGCCAGACATATTACCATGGTCACATCTACCAAGGCTCTTATAATTGGCATCTCTAAAGTAAACAGCTTAATTTATGTTCTAGTAATAGAGTTCCTTGCAGGAACGACTGGTGGAAAGGAAGGTGAACAGGATGTGAATCTGCCTTTGTGGAGAAGGCACCATGTGCTCTGTATTTATTCTGTCGTCCAGTCCGGACGGCAACCCTAGGAAGCACACAGTCCGGGGAACGTCTTCCTCCTCCGTGTTCCCGCAGAAGCCCGGGCTCTGCTCTATCCACTGCATTTGAAATCCCGGCTCCTGGCTCCTCTTCCCCACTGCACTGGGAATTTCTCAAAGGCAGGCATTGAATCTCGTTCCTTGTCAAGATGGATCTCCAGAATCGAGTGTGGGCCCCAGCACTCAAGCAATACTTTGAAAAATTCATCTGGAAAGAATTAATGTGTAGTGTCCAGTTTGGAAAAGGGAGTTCAGATAACCTCGAGGGTATTTAAAATTTAGAGAAAGAAGCCAGTCACATACATGACAGAACTGGAAAACAACAGAAGACATTTTGTCCAGTGTTGATCTTTCCGTATACAGCGTCTGAGGAGCAAAGACTTCAGAGGATGGAAAGATCATCATGGGTTGAGATTAGTCATAAGATTTCTTTATTCATGTGCTCAATATATTATAAATTATCACAATATATTGCACACTGTCTTGGGCATGGACCTTAAAGAGCATCATCCTTGACCTCAAGGCACTTGTGTTCTAACAGAAAAAAATCAGATATAAGAAGATCTGAGGCCAGAACAGAGTCTTCCAATTTATAGTCCAATGTCATTTTAATAGAAACATAAGGCACCATTTTTGCTTTACAAAGATCAATACTGATTTTTTTAAAATGATTTTTGGGCATCCCTGGGAGGTGCATTTGGTTAAGTGTGGTGACTCTTGATGTCAGCTCAGGTCATGATCTCAGGGTCATGGGATCGAGCCACATGTGGGGTTCCACGCTCAGTGGAGTCTGCTTCTCTCTCTCTCTCCCTCTGCCCTTCCCTTCACTCTCTCTCTCAAATAAAGAAATAAATCTTAAAAAAATCTTTAACTTCACTCACATCAACACAAGCAAAATTGAATATGCTTAAATTTTCTAAGTGCGTTTGAATTCCACACATCATATAGAAGGCATCTCAATCCCCTACCTCAGAACTAAGCTGTTAGTACCCAGGGTTCAAGCAACATTATTGTCACCATCGTCTTCGTCATCAATGATGTCATCAAAACTTCTACCGAGCCTTTAAAGTGGTCCAGACTCTATGCTGACCCCTCGTTGGCCAGCAGCTGTTGGACACCCATCGTCCTTATGCTGGGATGCAAACATAAGCTGGAATTTATGGAGAGGTGACTTAGAAGCAAAGAAGACTTCCTGACTTCTTAACCTACAATATGGACCAGGCATAAATGGACAGTGTATTCTGGTCAATGTTTAAGGAGCACAGGATGCTCCGCCTGAGCATGACCACATATTCACCTGTGGTTCTGGGAGCCAGCAGATCTGTGCAACCGTGTGACGAGTAGAAGCCTCCTGGATTGGGGGAGTGGCCTTTGTTGGAAAGGGGAGCCTTCAGAGGTGAACAACCAACCACGCGGGCTCTTCTTCCGCTGAGCTCGCTCGACCCCCAGAGCCAGCCCTCTCTGCCTAAGCTCCCAAATAAGCCTCTAGGACATCTGGATTTGCTGTCACCTCCGTGCATTCAAGATATTATTTCATTTGACCCTCCGACAGCCTTATCAGACTTTCTCTGTTATTATGTCCATGTTGCAGATGAGCAAATGGAAACGTACAGAAATTATCTAGTTCATGGTCCTCAACTGTTACTTGAGTCTGGCGTTCATAGTCTTCCCCTTGACCCCTGTGGCATATATTGCCTCTTAAAACACCGGATTTTGGTAATCGTGCTCCTGGCCTATAGAGGCTATCTAATGGATTGTTTCTAAATGTGTGTATGCCGGGGCGCCTGGGTGGCTCAGTGGGTTAAAGCCTCTGCCTTCGGCTCAGGTCATGATCTCAGGGTCCTGGGATCGAGCCCCACATCGGGCTCTCTGCTCCGCGGAGAGCCTGCTTCCTCCTCTCTCTCCCTGCCTCTCTGCCCACTTGTGATCTCTGCCTGTCAAATAAATAAATAAAATCTTTAAAAAAAATAAATAAATGTGTGTATGCCTATCATTTCTATCCTAGGCTGCAGATCCTAGGCTGGAGAGCGCCCAGGCGTCATGTTGAACACACACAAGTGGTCCAGTCACCCTCTAATGGGTGTGAAAACTAAAGTCAACTCAGGTTAACCAAAGCCCATCTGTGCCCTCTGGTTCGAGGAGCTGAGCCTTTCAAGAAGAAGCCGGGAAGAACCCTTCAGGCCTCCAGCAAGCCAGCAGCTCAGCACACCGCACGAGCAATGTATTTCCAGCGCCCGACTCCCAGAGAGGCCTTTGATAAACACATGCTGACGGGGTGGGACTAAACAGATGCTCATGGTTGACACAACATGGGGACTAATTGCAAAACCTATTTGAGGAACAACTTGATGAAGCAATCGAACGGGCCGATGCGGCCGCTGCGTCCCGGTCTTAGAGCATCTTGGTTTCGGGGCTGAAAGGCAGCGAGGAGAGCACTGTAAAGCATGGACAACGTGCAGGCAAAGGCTGAATAGGGTTTCTTCGACTTAACGCTGTTCGAAACCGTTAATGCATTTGGGCTACGAAACGCTGTGGACATTGAGAGTCTTTGCAGGAGGGCTGGTGCTCTCCATTGCCACATAAACTCGTGTGCGTGGGTAATGCAGTGACGACATGCAGCAAACCTAGGATGACGGCGTCTCCCGGATCTCTTCCTTCAGCCTGACAATCACCTTGCAGACTATAGTCTTGGAAATTGTATTGTTGCAAGACGAAATCAAATAGTTAAGCTTTGGGGCAGTGGCGGGGGGCGGAGGGAGCCATGGCACAGGGAGGGGTTTAACGAACGGTAACACTGAGCGTGTGCTCCTGCGAAGGGACTGTAGTCCTTTCGATTTGGAATGGAAATGCAGCCCTCTGAGCTTGTCCTAGTGTTGGGGAAGTCAGATTGTATTATTAAATGGTGCAGAAATTGACAGATTCCAAATAAATAGAGTCATCCTCTGAGAGTGCACAATAACCTGGCAATATGGAAATTACAAATTATAATATTTTCCCTTTGAGTAAAGGAAATATGCAAAAGAACAACTACGTAATACAACAGAGTTTGTGTAATCCCCGGGTAGCTACGGTTAGCGAGCTGTCTTACCGCAGTTGCATACTCCTTGGTTAATCACAAACGCACAGATTAGGTTTAAAGTGAATTCTAAAATTTTTTAAAGTTCAGTTTTTACATAAAGCGCCATCAGGAAATAGCCGAACGCTCCGGCAACCAATGGCGTAAATCTTTTTAAAAGTCTATGCTCTTTACTGAACACTTTTTTACTGTAATGCTAACTCTCCTTTATGTCAGGGGATTTTTCTCATCTGTCTTCAGCCTCTTAGTCATCTTGGTCCTAAAGAAATAGAAACATTCAGCTCCACCGGAAGTATTTTTTACAATCTGGATGTTATCTTCATCAGATTATGTCTCCTTGTGCTTATCTGTGTGTGGTGAATGATGTGGAAATCCAGTGCTGGTAGTGATGATAATATTCACTCATTTTATTCGACAGCACTTTGGTGAGTGGTCTCTCCTTAAAAGAGCCAGAGCTCGGGGTTAGGAGGGATGTAGTAAGCCCAGCAGACGGGATCTGTCCTTCCGCGGCTTACACCTATCTAAAGAGCACCTGGAATCAGAATTTTTAACATTCGCCTGGTTCTCGTTCTTAAAACAACGTTCACTGCAAGATCAGTGTCTTGAGTGAACTCCTGATTATTCAAAAGCTTACTCCTCCTCCCATTTCCGAGGACCTTGCTTCTTAATTTCACTGCCCGTCAGCTTCTCTCATACAGTGGAAAGGACACAAAGAAGGGAAAATTCACACCAAGAAGGACGTGAACGATCTGATCAAAGATTTATAGGGAAATGTCTGAGTCTTGTGGGTGTTGATGACTTCCTTTCTAGGTTGTTCTTTCATGAATAACGTGGAATCGCTCTGTTCTGGGCAGGCGTGCACATCTCCACTGACCAGTACTTGGGGTGTGCAAGTTTTCTCTGTTTCTTTTTGTTTTGCAACTGCCAATGCCATCTCATTACTGTTTCCTATAAAGCTTGGTGTAAGTCTTAATCTCTCTCCATGCGAAGTTAGAACTTTTGCTTTTCAGCTACTCGTTTTCTAGTGAAAATAAGTCACATAGTCTCTGTAGAGATGGAATGTCAGCCTCGGGGATGTTTCCGAAGGGTGGAGATGGGCAAGGCGCTGAGACCAGAATAGTGTCCCAGAGGCAATGCTTCAAGGACCAGAGTGAGCCAAGGGACACTGTCGTTGTGGGCAAACAAGTCTTCAATTCCCTGGGCGTGGATAAATGTCCCTTAGAGTAGCTGCGATCCTCCAGCATTTCCTCCAAGAGTAGTTAAAAGCAACAGTTACAAAGTCACCAGAATGAGGGAGATCCAGATATTATGTCAACACCTGACTTTTAACCAGGGTGACCCCATGCGCCTTCTGACTGATGTGGAGCCGGCTACCAGCAAAGACTAATACAGAAGGAGGATGACGGAGTTTCGTAGGGACTTGGCACGGTTAGGGCGGATTCCATCAGGATATTCCGTAGGTGTCTTCTCTCCTCAATCTTTGCAGAGCTTAAAATGCATGAAAACAGGAAATGGCCTTGATGGAGATGCAAGGTATACAAAAGTGAATGTTCAGGTAATCGGAAGAGGAGTCTCTGGTGAAGGTGTGGCGGACTGTTCAGAATTCATCTTACGCAAACGGATAGAAGGAGTAAACTGAAACGTAGTAAAACACACACTTCTGAAATGTGCTGGAGAATGCAATTCAGAAACTGCTAATCAGGGACTCATTGTTCAATTCCAGCATGGTAAACGTCGACCTCAGGACACTCCCGAATTGTTCACCGCATGAAAAATGAAAGATACCGATTCTTGAAGACCGACGTGTTCCGGGGATGAGTCAGGGGATAAGCAGAAGAATTGACCCGGGCTAGCAGAGCTGAATACGGGCCACTTTGGGGCATATGGGAGGCTGCTGGTCCAGGAAGGTCACCTGGGAGAAGTAGACCCAGGGTCGGAGGTGGGAATGCGAGGGATGGGTGGCTCCTGGACGCTGGCCGGCCCATCACTCAGGTCTCTGCGGGTTGAGTGGAGGATGGTGTGTACACTTGCAGAGTAACACTACTGTCTAGGCGCATGCATGACCTCCTCCCATGGCTGCAGGTAGAGCTGCAGTGGGATGCGATTGGGCTGACAATGGGAACGGGCTGATTACAAACAAAATAGCTCCCGTGTAACATGAAGACGGTTTCCCACTCTCAGCTGTGCTCGCCTCCCCTGGCCACCGTGGAGGGGAATGTGATTGGAACCTCCTCACAGAGCCCCTGAGACAAGCCTTCGACCCAGGACTGGACAGTTTCTGTGGTCTCTCTTGGCTATCAAAATGTCTCCGTTTGCAATTTTCTCCAGTTCAAACCACTCACGGCCAAGCATCCAGCAATTCCCGTGGCATCCCTTTTGTTCAGCATACCCTTGTTTGTTGACTTGGTTTCCCTACTGACCTGTAAACCCCACGTCTGTTCTCCCCTGTCTGCATGCCCGACTAGGCATCAGAGCTGCGTGTACCTGAGTTGGGGCATCTGCCTCCTTGCCCCGTCTGTGAGTTGATTTGGGAGCCCCTTAACACTAACACTTTTTGGAGCATCGCAGAAGAGCTAGCAAGTGTCCAGTCTTCTGTGATGTCATTAGCAAACCCATACCCACGGTACCATCCCTGCGCTGCTCAGCGAGCACACGGCTCTGACATCTTCGCTCCTTGAGTTCAAAGTCTTTGATACAGTTTAAATGGAGGGACCCAGTCCCACTGATTTAATTACCCTGCCATTTTAGCTGAATGCTCTTTAACTTAATGTTATCTCAATGAGTATAAAGCGTTGAGAGACTCTCCCATAAACAGGGAGTTGCCTCTGACAGCTTCTAGGAAGAGCCCTGTGGGGAGATTGTGGTGATTTACAGCACTTAGAGCACTGCAGAACAGTTTTGGCACCAGAAGGTTCTAGGGCTTAATTACTGCCTTTAAAATTTAAGCCAGAGTTAGACACTGAGCAGTACCCAGCAGAGGAGGGGAAGACAGGGCACAATTGCATAGCACACTAAAGGCTTGTAAGATGATGCTGGTGTTATTCTTTCTCATGTATCCTGGAAAGACACAGTCCAAATAATGCTTCACTTTTCCTGTGATCTGTATTATCCACATGGAGAGACCTGGCCCCTTTGAATCCAGCTGAAGTATGCAATTTGGGAGGTGTTACAAGACTTCTATTTACTCCTTAAAAAAAAAAAAAATCTGGATTTTTAAAATTCTTTTCAGAAAGTGCCTGGCCAAGATCTAGAAACTCCAGCAGTATCAGAAAAATGTTCACATCCTTGTAGTTCTGTAGACCACCCCTTCCTTGCTCTTGACGCCCATCTGAAATGCAGCATGTTTTGCTATGATTTGGCTATACATAACGGAAGCAGCCCGAGCGATGAATGGAAAAGGAAGAGGTGGTCCGTACACACGATGGAATGCTACTCAGCCATCAGAAAGAAGGAGACCTTGCCATTTGCAACGACATGCATGGAGCTTGAGAGTGAAGTAAGTCCATCAGAGAAAGACAAGTGCCGACGACTTCACTCATAGGTGGGATGTAAGCAACAAAACAAAGGGGTAAAAAGGAGAGAGGCAACCAAGAAGCAGACTCTTAACTCTAGAGAACAAAGTGCTGCTCACCAGAGGGGAGGGCACTGGGGGTGGGTCCCAGAGGAGGGGAATGAAGGGAAGCTCTTGTGATGAGCCCTGGGCCACCGATGGAAATGCTGCCCTCTGTATTATGCGCCGAATGAATACTACACTGTATGTTAACTAGCTGGAATTTAAATAAAAATTTTTAAAAAGTCACAATTTAAAGGATAAAGCTTTTCCCTAAGAGGAGCAGGAGAATACCCCTGGAGTTGTTCACCGAGTGGGGAAAGGCTGTCCCTCAGACTCTCTCCTGATAGAGCAGCTTTGAGCCCGAGTGTGGTACCCAGAAACCGGCCACCGACTGCCCACGGTCCTTAGGAGAGGCAGAAGACCCCGGTCTTCGGGAGCTGAATTTCAAAGAGATCTAGAAATTCTGAAATGTACTTTCAGCAACCAAACTCCACATATGGGGTCATCTGTGGGATTTCGGAGCTAGCCCGGTGGAAAAAGGAACTACAGAGGAGGAAGGAGGCGGTTCGCTCCTATTTTACCTGCCTCACCTCCATTCCTGGGAATGCCAGCCCTTGTTTCAGCCTAGAATACCCTCTGAGCTGATTGTAATTCCCTGGGTTCAGAGCGCCCTCCCTCTGTATCCTTGTGCACGGCGGTGCCACTGCCCTTCTGCGTGGCTATGGGATTTTAGCTCCAACGTGATCTTCCGGGCCTGGGACTTCACCGAAGTCCCCAGCTGGCCTCAGACACCCTCCCTCCCTTGCTTCATCGCTACCTCGGGAAGCTCTTTCCCGCCTCCCTCCCCATGGAGCGTGAATTCTAGAGACCGTGAAAGATGCTGTGTCTTCACAACCTGGCACACATCGGTGCCCGGTGAATATTTCCTGACCAACAGATATCCCAACCACGGAGCTCTTTTGGTATTGACCCGATTTCACACCCCACCATTCTGCGGGTATGACATCAACTTTCTGGCATCACACGGATACACCTGTCAGAAATCACGCAAGTCACTTTCAAGTATGTGACTTGTGGGGAGATAGCCAGTGTCCTGAAACGTCCCATCTTCCCAGAAGATAAAAATAAGAACTTGGGTGTGACTAGGAAAGACCCACCTGCAGTCATTGTCACGTGACATGAAATGGATCATAGTGAAATAATACCATGGTTGGGAAAGTCACTGCCAGGAAGTGAAAGAGGAGAAGAAATGCACGCGACAAGCCCCCTTGGCAGGCTGGATGTAGGAGACACATGGCCCCAGGGAGCCGGTTGTCCATTATCCCACCTAGTTCTCTCCTCCGTGCCGCGCTGTCAGCGACATGCTCCCAGCTTTATGTCAAACGTGCCAGGCGCCATAAATTGTTCTGTGAGATTGTGGAACAGAAGAGTCAACTCCTATGTATAAAGAGCAGGAATGATATTTGCTTCTATACTGTGTGTGTGTGTGTGTGTGTGTGTGTGTGTGTGAGTCCGACAAAATAGTTTTTCTAAAGCCTCGGTATCAACGGTTGGTTTCTTGTTTTTTGTTTTTTTAAGGCATTCACTTTGTGATGGAAAGACTCAGGGAAATCATTTAGATCACTTAAGTATATGTTTCTGGCCTCTCCTTAGCACGGTATCGAGGCGGGCAGGGCACAGGTGCGGTTGGGTTGGACCTCTGCTTGGTGCCGTCCCCACTGGCCAACCTTGGGGATGACTTGTCACCTCCCTGGAGGAGCTCTGTGTGTCCTAGAACGAGGAGCTTAGACGAGATGGTCTCCTTCCAGCTCTAACATCCTTCAAGACGACGTCTCTTTGTCTCGGCCTTTGTAACACTGTTACAGAGCGCTTGGGTTTTACCCTCTATGCATTACAAAACCGTAGGTGGTTAACAAGCAGGAAGTTACCGACTTTTAACTGTAGATTTTAGGCAGTGAGATCTGTACCCTGGATGTATTCCCAGGTAATCCGACAGAGAAAGGGACCAGGAAGGAGACAGGACATGGAATGTGGTGTGCTGTGTCCTTTGTGGCCTTCAAGACGCCGGTGGCTCAGCACGCTCCACCATCGTGACCCTGAGAAGAGTCTGTGCGGGGGGATTTTTCCGGAAGTGCCCTCTCTGGGGTCCTGGAACCACCAATTTCCCCCCCTCATTACTTTCAAAACCAAGATGCTATCGAGATGCAAATAGTTCCTGTTTCCGCAGGGCAGTCGGAGCACGAAGGGCACAAATCACCCTGTAAAAAACACCCATGTTTTTTACGTGTTTGAACATATTTGTGGCCACACGTTGGAAATCACTGAAGGAGTGGGCGCCGCCAGTAGGAAGCACCAGGTTTATTCGTCAATTTCAAAGGGACGAGCAGTGAAAAGGAGAGGCAACAGACAGCACACCTCCGTTTCACAGACGAGCCAGCGGATAAAAAAGGACTCGTGTTTTACAGTAAGGTGAATTTGCGGGGTACGGGGGGAGGCTCAGGATTTCTGACTGTCTAATCCGATCTCCACCCCTCAGACCTAAAACCCCTCATCGGACCCGGGCTCACCCCTGCATGAGTTCCACATTCTCTGTCAAAAAGCTCTTCGCAGCACGTCCCAGGCTTCCCTGGAGGGGATTTTAGTGTAGTGGGAAAATTGAGTGATTGGAAATAGTGTTTCACAAACTTTTATTGATCTAGAGTAAACAGAGATAATCAGTCTTAAAAGCTCTTTTTGCAAGCCCTGAGTTCAATTATAGTGTAGCTGTAATTCCAGAACTCTCTGAACTGCACCTACAAATTATTCTCCGCACACACCTTTAACTTTAACAGCTATTCATTAGTCTAAGAGACCTTTGCTTTTATATGAATCCCGTTTAGTAGGGACAGAAAAAGGTGTTCACTCTACACAGCTGCTACTTTATTGAAGCACTTCGATTCTTTTAAATTACACTCTGACCTTTTGAAAATGGGACAGAAATTTCAAAATTGTATTGGATATTCTCTGAAAAGCCATTACCCAGTTTTTGCTTCTTGATTTATAAAGAGGTTCTTATTATAATATGTAGATACCTACACCTTAAAAGGAGATTAGCTACCAATAAACACTGCACGCATGATACTTTCAAGGGGAAGGGTAATGCAGCCCTCTGCGATGGCATCACTCCAGGCAAGGGAAGCCTGCAAAAGGGACCCGGAGGGTTTTTATTCTGTAGGAAAAAGGGAGCGACAAGCCTGGATGAGACCCCATCTATGTAGGACCCCCTTGGCGATGTCCATAAGCAGAGGAGGACTCTGAGGGGAGGGTCTGTGTGCATAGGGTACGGATGTGATGCCCTGAGGAAGGGTGAGATCCGTGTGGACCGGGTCCTCGGGGTCTGGAGGAACTTTCATTGGCATCGAAGATTGGGTAAGGAAGGAGCAGGAGATGGGGAGGTTAACCGGTAGCACTGGGTCTTTGCGGCAGGCACGCTGGGCTAACTAGGGACCAGTAGCCCTCAGGCTTTCCCCTCTAAAAGACATCTTTATATGCCACTTCTCTAGGCTCCTTTACTTAAATGCACATATAGAATTTCATAGATGGGCAAATGGCTCAATCTGCTGGCTGCTCAGGCACATGAACAGGAAAGCTCTCCGGGGGCTGTGGGCGTGAACGGGGCGGCGGGGGGCACCTAGGAAAGTTGTTAGCATATGGGACAAACATTTTTAATGCCGTTTTACCAAAAACGTTAATAAATTATAAATTATTTTTGGGTAAATAAATTAATAAATTAATCTTTGGGTACAATGTAATACAAGTTTGCTTTTGACGTGCAGGTCTGATGATGATGTGGCAGGAGGGTCTCTGAGTCAGCGCTGTGGGATATCCAGCAGGGGTTCTGCGGGGCACAGTTCCCTCTTGACTGCTTTCCGCATATTGGGGAATAATCAGCTGATTGGTGCCTGGGGAAGTGGCTTTCGTGGATTTCATCGTTTTCAATAGTAGCATACTTAGCATACTTTTTGAGAAGATAAGGAATGACCGTGAATATCTTTTCTACCCCCCAGAGGTTTGCTACTTACTTTGTGGCAAAGTGTTAAAACGGGTGTGAACAGAAGATGAATTGCACATTTTTTTTTTCCTTTTGCAAAAAGGCAAGAGCTTCAAATTGTTGACCTTCCCTTTGATGAAAAGTGGCTGTCAGAGTGTGCCACCTAGCCGTAATAAATACACTTAATCTGTCCTTTTGTAGTAAATGTAATAACAGTGGTGGTGGGGGGGGAAACAAAACAGCGTTTTGAAAGAATCTTATGCTATGGAGAGAGCGTTTCGAAAATGGATCTTGGGAAGTGTTTCTGTCATTATGTGACTTTCTTGAGGAAAGTAGCTTCAATGACTCCCTTATAGAAGCTTTCATATTTCATATTTAAAAAAACTTGGGAACAATTTTCTCGCCAGCTCCAAGATTTTAAACAAAAGAGTTTCAGGGCACTTTGAACCCATATGTTAAAAATATAAAAATGTAGCACCTTCTGATTATTAAATGGAAACATCTGGAAAGAGGGGAGTTTATTAGCTGAATTTCAACCAACGTTTGGATGCCTGATGGAAGGGCCTGAAGACCAAAAGTTCTGGGCACAACCAGAGACTCCCTCCACCTGGATTACAGTGGCCATTAAAACCACAATGAGGAATCGACTGAATTCAGATGCAGGCCACCTGCATCTGAATTAGATATGTTGCTAAATCATGAAATGTTTAACCAAAATCTTTAAAAATAATGGCAAAGATTCCGTCATATTTTGCTTCCAAAGATACTAGCAGTAATTGCTCTTAGTAGGAGGACAATTTTGTGCCTTCAACAAATAACCCATTATTAAAAGTTTTAGTTCATCTCTTTCAAATTTCTCCCTTTTTTAAAACTTTTATTTATTCATTTGAGAGAGAAAGACAACGTGGGGAGAGAGAGCAAGCATGAGCAGAGGGGAAGGGCAGAGGGAGAGGGAGACCAGCAGACTTCTCACTGAGCAGGGAGCCCGACATGGGGCTTGATCCCAGGACTCTGGAATCATGACCTGACCCAAAGGCAGATGCTTAACCCACTGAGCCACCCAGGCGCCCCTCAAGTTTCTATCTGTATTTTGTAACATGGGTATTAAATGTCAACGCATGTACTTACATGGACGATATACATGTATTGTATACATGAGCATTGTACTACGTGTATATATATGTATTTTATAAGTAACTTGTGTATGTGTGTGTAGGTTGATTTAAAAGTAGAACACACACACACACACACACACACATATATATTGCTTAGTACTTGCCCCAAACCATTTTCCCCATAAGTTTAGAAACCATGGTACAGAGAAAATAATATTTATGCCAGAGTTAGCAGACCCAAGTCCTAGTCAGCGTTCTGTTAAGACAGGTACAGTGTTCAGATCAGAGCAGCAGGGAGGGAGAGATTGGGGAAACACAGTTATGTGTGGCCATTGCCTGACCTGTGGCCGAATACACACGCAGTAACCCGTGGTGGCTATTAGTGGGCACACTAGAGACCCCTTGGCTCATTGCTTAATTACCTGGGCAAGAACATAGGGGGAATAGGGAGATGAGTGATGGGGGAGCCCCTACTGAGCCCCACCTGGGGGCTCCTTGGGCATCTTGTATTAGTTTTCATGATAACTTTTGATGATTAATTTCTTTATTTTTTATTTTCTTAAAGATTTTATTTATTTATTTGACATAGAGCGGAATCACAAATAGGCAGAGAGGCAGGCAGGGGGAGGGGTGGGAAGCAGGCTCCCCGCTGATCAGAGAGGCCGATGCGGGGCTCGATCCCAGGACCCTGAGATCATGACCTGAGCTGAAGGCAGAGGCTTAACCCACTGAGCCACCCAGGCGCCCCTGATGATTAATTTCTTATAACAACATTCCTTCCAAGGATCACCAAGCGTATCACAGAGGAGGACTACGAAATCTGTATACAAACTTACTACCCATGTCAGGAACATTCCGGAAGGACCAGAAGGACAAAGAGTGGGACCCCAAAAGTCCTGTCAGGCTCCAGAGCCTATTAGAAGCTGGGAAAAGGGAGGAATAAGTGTGTTAATGACTGGAAAGAGGGGGGGTTAAAGGTTAAGATTGCTCTCAATTAGTGATTCTGAACTTTTGGGGGGTCTTTAGTCCCTCTGAGAATCTGATAAAACATACGGATCATGTCTTTACAAAATGCATGCATGAATGTGCACAGATGTTTACATAGGATTCTGGGAAACCATAATCATAATCAGTCTCTGCCGTCCACCCACTGACTCCTGAAGTTCGAGCTGTAATACTCTGTAATACTCTGTACATTTATAAATACCAGAGCAGGAAATCCCTTTCGTAAGGTCTGACTGTTCATACCCTCATCCCAACACTGCCCATTTATACCTGTTCCCCTTTTGATTTGGTTCGGCAGCATTGGTGATGAAATCAAGTGTGTTGGGACTATGTCCTTGTTTCCTAACTCAGACCAGCAAACCCCACCCCCCCCACCAACCTGGCCAAGAGTTTCCCAAGTATCAGGTGCTCCCATAAACATTGTCATTGCTTTATTTCTCCTTTCCGCAGTCTTTAATTAAACATGTTTTAAAGGCTCTCACAATGCTGTAAGCATGTTTCCTCCTTGAATCTCACAGAGCCTCCTCCTCGAGCTCTTCCACCACTAAGCTGGGCATAGTTGCCTGCCACCGACTTCTGTGACTCTTGGATGTTTATCCAGATGAGTGACCTGAGAGCAGATGTTCTGACATGGTGAGCCCGCCTGTCACCCAACACAGATCTCAGTTTTCTTATTAGTCGGCAGAATGTGTTTTCCAGTCCCTTACCCTCTGACTGAGGTTTCAGGTGGGATGCATTTGATAGGGGTGAATGTCTGTAGCCCCGAGGAAGTCTAATTTGAACCGGCTCTTAAAGCAAATCATGGAAAAGTCATTCTAGTTCCAAAACCAGAGGAAGAAATCAACATGAAAAATCCATTTAAAGAAGGGTCTGCCAGTTTATTTGGAAACTTTAGATGGCTGTAGTCTGTCTGGGGTACTATCAGCGACCAGCAAAAAACCCTCAAAATTGCTCTGTCATCAGCCAGCAGAGTTGGGTGAAGACATGATGCTTTGAGCAGGCGGCAAGTCTTGACTGCAGACTTAGGGTGAGCCATTATTTGTCATTTCATCATTAATAGTAAAGACATTCTGTGTGTATGTGCATTTGTTTCTCTGTTCATGGAGAGGCTGGAGCTTGGAGCAGAGACTAGGTGAATGGGAGTCCCCTGCTCTTCTCTCCACAATGAGGAAAATGGGCTGATGGAGACAGGGTTGGTAATGATGGCACCAGAAATGGTATCATTTCGAGACATAGAAATGATGGAATAGTGGCACCTGGGAGGCTCAGTTGGTTAATCATCTGACTCTTGGTTTCAGCTCAGGTCATGATCTCAGGGTCGTGAGATTGAGTCCCACATCAGGCTCCACAGTCAGTGAAGAGTCTGCTTGAGATTCTCTGTCCCTCTCCCTCTGCCCCTCCCGTTGTCCACACGCTCTCTCAAATAAATAAATAAATCTTTAAAAAAAATGACAGAGAAATGAGTGTCTGGAATAGCTGCTCTGAAAGACTAAGGAAAGTGATTACCTGACCCTCCCACTCGATCCACCCACGGAAGGCTCCCGCTGCTGATATTTAGAAGAAAGAATGAAATTATCTTCATGTATAACTTTCCAATCTTTGTCCAGTCGAATCATGGATCATAACGGGGGTGTGTTAATTTGAAACCTAAATTTAAATTTGTACTTCCCAGAATTTCCAATATGGAACTGGTAGTGACATCTTTTTTTTTTTTTCCTCTACTCTATTCTAATGGAGTCAGATGCAGATCTAGAAAGAAGAGCAAGTGCATGATTCAGTTACAAAAACCACCTCCTCATGGGCCACTGTTTTATACAGGGTGATCCAACTGTGAAACAAAAGGACTGGCGTTCCATGGAAGACGTCACCTCATTCAAAAAGATCTCTTAGATCCCTGCTTGTTTATAAAGCTCTGTGAGGAGTCGTGGCTTACCTCCACAAATTATTAGCTCCGGATGCCTGTGTTGAGAAAGCATCAGTGCTCCCTGATCAAATGTCTCCATCACCCATCATCCTAACAGTCCACTTTTAATAATAAATTTATTACTTCTTACAAAGTTGGCTGACCTAGAAGGTGATACTTTTCTCCATCTAGGAAATTAAATATTGGCAAATGACTTCCTGCCCTGCTTAAAGTCTTTCAGTAACTTGCTGTGTATGTAGTAAGAGCATGGTCCAGTAAGGCCTCCCAGCTCCATTTCCTGCTATGTTTATTTTTCTTCAGCTGTACCAGCTTTATTTTTACTTCCCTGAAGGTACCACATTCCTGCCACAGGGATTTTGCACATACTCGTTGGTCTAGAACATTTATCCTCAGCTTTCTTTACATACTTAGTTTCTAGGCTTCCTTCAGATCTTAGCTCAAGGGCAGTTCTCCTGATTGGCTTAGCAACTTGATTGCTTGCACCAGACTAAGTTATTTAAGGGAGGACTTATGACTAGTACACATACTTGCTTAATAAATACTTGTTGAGAGAATGAATGAATGAATTGGTGAATGAGTGACTTGAGCAAGCACATGTTTTCCTAAGGAAGCTGAGTAGCATGGATTAAAGAGAAGATGTGATGTCAGTGATCCCATGAACGAATACAGAGCACAAAGCTATTGGAGACAACTTCCTGTATTGGAAACCACTGACCTCCTGACCCTCAAATGCCTATTTATTATTCATAATTGTGGTTCAGGAGGACACCTGCTCCATCATGTTTGTGGCTTTTGTCCCTCCTCATCCAGATCAGCCCCACTTCTTCCAAGCCTACATCATTTGTCCTTTTTGGTTTCACCTAAGTCTTTGGGCCCCTCATTCTTCATGAATAAGGCACCTCATGTCTTCAGATCTCTTTCCACCCACCTGAGACTTCAGGGCTCTTCCCACCTCCCTTGACTGAGAAGAGCATAGTCTTGAGGCAAGAAGACCCAGGTTTGGATGCTGAGCTTTGTTACTTGGGTGCACAGTTCTCTCCTCTGTATCTGCTTTCTCCGTCTATAAAACAGGGCTTTAATAAGTAGCTCTTGGTGCAGCGATGCTATGTAATAGCCCCCAAGCAAATACTTTCCTTCCTTATGGGTCTGTGGGTTGGCTAGGGTCAACTCTCTCCTGGGCTTGACTCAGGGCTGTATGTTGAGCCTGAAACTTTTGCACGTGTCTCATGTTGGCCCCTTGGTTGAGGGACAGGAGATATTCAGATATTCAGGTATTCAGATATTCAGCACCCTTTCCTCTTGATGAACAACAGG
Source organism: Mellivora capensis (assembly GCA_004024625.1). NCBI lineage: Eukaryota > Metazoa > Chordata > Mammalia > Carnivora > Mustelidae > Mellivora > Mellivora capensis. Next base: position 72,021 of record PISX010006533.1, on the reverse strand, counting down.
ACTGTGGGAGAGCAAAGGAAGTACACACTGCTCCTTATGGCCTCAGGTTGGAAATGGCACACAGTCATGACCAGTGCTAAATGGGGAGCATATACAGAGATCAGGAGAGCCTCAAGGAGGAACCACTGATAAGACCTAGCAGGGGATCCAGGGTTGTCTAAAGGAAACAGTGGTTAAGCTGAGACAGGAATGTCTAGCAGTGGGTTCATAGCCTGTATGGTCCCTCCTGTGAGAGTGGAGAGTTCTGGAAGGACTGCCCTGAGAGTTAAGGAAGAAAGAAGGAACCAACAAAGGACTTGGAGCCACTGGTGAGGTAGGAGGAAAACCCAGGCAGTATGGTGTCCTGGAAACGAGATGAAGGAAGCATTTCCTGGAGGAGGGAATAGCCAGCTATGTCACATGCTCCTGACAGGCCACATAAGACAATGGACCAATGGATTCAGCAACATGGAGGTCACTGGTGACTTGCCAAGCAGTTATGTTTGGCCAACCAAAAAGCTTCACTCATGGCGGAAAGTAATTCGGAAGGCAGTAAATTAATTTTCAGGCTCATTTTGTCTGACAATTAACAATAAACACCGTTTATGAGCTAAAGTGATAAAAAAAAAAAAAGGAATGGCACACAATCAGTTATTGCCCACATTGCCTCAGTCAAAGCTAGTCTCAGAGCCAAGGTGAACCTCAAAGAGGAAGGAAGTTGACACCTCCCAGAATGGAAGCTGTTACAGAGTCACAGGGAAAAGGCCATGTATATATACAGTTTTATAACAGGAAGCAAATGAGCCATTGAAAGCATTCTAATCTACCATAGAACTCTACATAAATGTAGGAGGATCAAATAGGAAGCCCGCGAATGGGTTAATAAAACATATGTTTTATTGCTATCCTGAATAAGGCCTACATTTATATTTCCTCCAATGAAGCTCTGAAATACTCTTTAATCCCTTTGTTTATTGATATGTGTAATTCATTATATATTCTTGAGGCTAATCTTACCAGTTATTTATTTTGCAAGTATTTTCTCATAGTCCGTAGTTTGTCTTTTTAACTTTGTTTATAGTGTCTTGTGTTTTTTTCCGCTTTGAATATAATGTATCTTTTCTCTCTGGTACTCTAAGATTTTTCTGTTTGCCACTGGCTTTAAGTTGATCGTGATATACTTTAATTCACTTTTTCTTCATTTTTTTTCCTTTTTGCTTAGGATTCCTTGAGCTTCTTGGATTTGTGCATTCGTAATTTTTATCAGATTTGGAAAAAATTTAACCCTTTCTTCATCTACCTTTTTCCTATTCCCTCTTTCTCTTGTCTCCTTTGGGAATTCCAATTACACGGATAGTATCTACTTGAAGTTATTTTGCAACTCACTGAAACTCATTATTTACATTTTATTTCTTTCTGTGTTTCACTTTGGATAATTTCTATTACTGTGTCTTCAAGGTCATTAATCTTTTCTATTAGAATATCTAGTCTGATATTATTTACCACTTAGGTTAATTTTCATTTCAGAAAGTACAGTTACTCTCCTGTGGTTTCATTTGAGTCTTTTTAAAAAAATGTATATATCATGTATCTCCAGTTACATTTTTGAAGAAATGGAATACAATTATATAATTATTGTCAATTATTGTCAATTTTTGTTGGATATCATTCTTTAGCATGGGATTTCTTCCTTTATAATAGAATTTAAGTTTGCTTGCTCTTTGTAAGAGGCTGTTTTTGCTTTATTTTGATCTGTGTTCCCATTTGTTTCAGATTCTGCCTGGCAATTACAGTTTTTCAGATTTGTGGCTTACTCTGTATGTCTGCTGTTGTCTCAGTTAGAAACTGTTTTGTGATCCTATTTAAGGATATTGATATTAGAGATATTTCAGGTCTAGGCATGAATGGGGTAAAGGTAGCAGGTTCTTGCCTGAGAAGGTGTCTTTATCTATTTATTCCTTACACTCCCAGTTTCTGGTCCAGCTGTCGCTCCAGGTAGCAGGACAACCATTGGCTCATTGGCTTCTATGGTGGGGGGTTTCTTCCTTTCATAAAATGAGGACAGTTTCACCCAAGCCTTGAGTGTCAGGTAGTTCATCTGGCTCTGGGTTTCCCCCCAAGTAATATGGGGTGCGTTTCAGTACCCTTGACTCCAATGGGGCAGAGGTCCCCCTTGGGTCTTGTGCCAGAAGAACACTAGAAAACATTACTTTTCTAATTCATAGAGAAGGTCAGGTTTTTCTAAGCCTATTTATGCCTTTTTAGATTTGCATTGTTTCTGTGTTACCTGTCAACATTGTGTTTGGGGGTGTGGAAGGATGTCAGAGTGGGACCTTGCTGTGACTTTGTAACCCGAGGGCACCCTTTGTTTTGAACCCCTGCTTGACTGTTCCTCACTGCCTGTTGAGGGAAGTACACTCTCTTGGCTAAGCATTTGGAGCCCTTTACAATCTAAGTTCACCAAAACTTTTCGAACTTTTTCTGACTTCAGTATGTACCTTCTAAACCTGATGGCTGGGAGTTTGGATGGTTGGACAGAACTCATTTTTCCTGACACATTACACCATCTTGAGGTGAAGACATGTTGTGATAGATTAAAATTGACCCTTAAACAACGTGGGTCTGAACTGCACAGCTCTTTCTCTTTATATAAATATATATGTACATATATGTTTATCATACAGTACAGTAGTATAAATGTATTTCCTTATGGTTTTAATAACATTTTCTTTTCTCTATTGTAAGAATATAGTATAAATGTACATGATATAACATACAAAATATGTATTAATCTGTTCCTTATGTTCTTGGTAAGTCTTATGCTCAACAGTAGGCTCTTAGTCATTAAGTTTGGGGGAGTCAAAAGTTCTATGTGGATTTTCCACTGCATAGAGTTGGCATCCCAACCCCTGCATTGTTCAAGGGTCAAATGTATATTGTTTGTTTTAAATACTTACTACTCTCTGAGTGCCTGGGTGACTCAGTCGGTTAAGCATCTACCCTCAGCTCAGATGATGATCTTGGGGTCCTGAGATCAAGCCTTACATCGGGCTCCCTGCTCAGTGGGGAGTCTGCTTCTCCCTCTCCCTCTGCTTGCCTCTCTCCCCTGCTGATGCTCACTCTCATGCTCTCAAATAAATAAAATATTTAAAAATAAATACTCCTCTCTCTGCCAGAATCCTCCCTACAAGGCCCTCCCTTCCTTGACATTTCTCTCATCTGTTACTATCTGGGTTGGCCACATGACCGCTCTGGCTGATGAAATGGGAACTGGTAGAGCAGAAGCATCAGGAGCCATCATGGGGCACTGCTCGTTCCTCTCTGCCACGAGAATAGCACGCCTCAGATCGTTGCTGCTCTTCCAGCTGGTTCCTGGATGAAAGAAGACACAGAGCAGAGCCAGAGCCAACCCACGGTCGGCAGGTAACACGAGGGAGAAATATGCGTTGGTGATTGCAAACCACCGAATGCTGGGGGTTGTTTGTTGCTGCCTTGCAATTTCCATAAGATGGCTGATAAAGCCTCCACGAGTGTGTTAGAACAGAAGGGACGTGGCTTGAAAAGGAGTCAGACCTGCATTCAAATCTTGTGTGCATCCCCAACATGCTTATAAAAGAAAATTCCCGAAGCTTTATAAATCTGTTCGCACATTTGTACAGTAAGGAGGGGCATGTTGACTTTGCAAGCTTGCTGTGGGCGCTAGCGGTAGCTTAGGTGTGGTTTCCATGGTAGGGAAGAGCTGTCACACACAAGCCCTCCCAGGATGGTAGTTCTAATTCTTCTTATTGTTAATATTAACACTTTTTGTTGAAATACCACCGGGTTCTCCAAGGATTTGACACTAATTGTGTCACAAATATTGGTTCCTCTAGGAATTTCAGACAGAACAAACCAAACTCCCAGAATTCCCCCAGAAGTGCTTCCTGAAGAGCGTTCTGGAAGTCAAGACCCTGTCAGGGATTGCTCCGCCCTCCCCCCCTCCCCGACGACCCCCTTGTCCCGGGCACTGCACGCCACTGCCCTCTAGAGGTGTTGGGAGAGAAGATCCACCATAGAGTTCAGGGATTTCTTCCGGAAACAGCTGTTACCCTGTGAGAAAGGGAAACTATCATAAATATAAAGGTAATAAAATCTACTGTTTACTGAGAGCTGGTCGTGTGTCAGGTGCTCTGCATAACTCCTCAACCCTGACCCACAGCATGACATGATCGGGGCGACTGGGTCCTGATTTCCCAGTTCAGGAAAGGCAGGCGCAGAGAAGTTAAAGCCCTTGCCGGGGAAATGCAGCGGCATGAGGTAGAGCCCTCAGTCATACCCGGGGCTGCTGGACTCTGTGGAACCCCTCCAGGGCTACACCATATCAGCTCTCACAGGCGGACCCCAGGCCGGCAACAACAGCTCGAAAGACACTGCCCACTGGAATCGAAACACAGAGCGTTGTTTGCTCCAACCCTGCTGTCTCTTTGTGAGCAAATAATTCTCCTAAAAGCCAACGGGGAATTTATGTCACAGAAACAATGAAAAACTGTACCTTCATTGTCATAGAACAAAAAAGCAACAATAGAACCAGACTCTTCCCCGGCTCAGGTTAAAGACCGTGTTTATTAGACATCTTCGTCAGCGTGGCTGCTCCAGCGATTTTTCTGGAAGGCAGATAGTCATACTTCCATAGCAGCTTCAGGAATTCGGAAGGAGTGTGGGATCAGAGTGACCCTTGGCCATTCTGTAACTGTGATGATTTCAACATTTATGAGAGGAGCTAGTGGCTAAAATTGCTATCAACATTAGGAGTTTCCTCTCTTCCTACTAACGAGCTGTTTGCTCAAGGTGCGGATCCTCGAGTGGAAAGGGAGACTGGTCACCCTTCTGTGTTTTATGCCTGCTAATACCTGTTCTGAATTTTCAGCAACAGCTCAGTGACAGGGAAAGTCCTGTGAAACCATAAAAATATTGGCAGAGGAAGTGGCCAAGCTGGGGCCGCCTTAACAACTTAGGAAGAAGAACCTATAATTGCATAATTTATGAAGAATTTTCAGCTGTGTGCTCACATGTCAAGGTCTACCCCATCAGTGGTAATGACCAAGAAAAAAGGAATTCTTCCTTTTTTTTTTTTTTTTTCATTGTCTTAATGGTAGTTCTCAGGCCAGGCAGCTGGGGTTGGGGTCCGATGGTTCCAGAAGAGACGTTTCCAATGCTACCACTGCTGCTCTGTCTTCTCGAAGTCTCCATGGCCAGGCCGTATTGGCTCAGTTTGCACTTGGGAACTCTGATGGACAGGAGTCCCTCTTGCTGGGTTGCAAATGCAAATCCGCAGGGTGGGGGGAAGAACTTGGGGCATATGTTGGCGAAAAGCAGGAGCAGCCCCAGCAGAATTCAGTATTCATGGTGGCACTCTTGAGGAGTGTTTCTCTTGGTGTGGATGGAGGTGATCAAGGTCAGTCCCAAGTCAGCAGAGCATCTCACTGTGACTGGCACCTGCCAGAGTGCATGATGAGAACTTGGCTGGTCCTGCCCACCCCCCAACCCTTCTTGGGCTCCTGGGAAGCTATTCCACCTGAGCCTTCAGCCTCACAGTTTGCTCCAGGGCGACCAGGTAGACTGGTGGCTCCTTTGATAAGGTTCTAATCGAGACATTTTCAGAGTCAAGCGAGATAAATGTAGGCTCACTTTCAGAAATCATAGTATCTGACAATCCGGGGGTTACAAATACTGGTGGGAGGCAGTGATTTTCACAGCAGAGATCGGAGAGATAGAACAAGGAGCATTTCACAGCCACTTCGGAGAGAAACTCCATGGCCAGTGTCCAGCTATGTGAGTGCAGCTTCCTGACGAACCCCGCCTCCCATAATTGCTCGGTTTCCTCATCAGCTTGTGTGTGGTGGGCACCTCTTGTAGACGAGGCTCGGACGAGGCCATCTCGTAATTTATGACTGAGTCTACCCCTAATTTTCGGGCATTTTTAAAAAATTTGCATAAATATCATAGAGTTGGCATCAAGTTGGCCTGGAAGAAAGAAGAGAGCCCTAGCTCTTTCACAAAATGAAATTGTGTTTTCTAGGAGATGTACAATTTAGGGTGCTAAATGCTGGCCTAAACACATTATATGCCCGCCGGCCTCGGTAGTAGTAGTATTCTCAATTTTCTGTGTAAGGAAACTGAGACTCAAAAAGGCTAAATTATCTCCTCAGGGTTGGAGAGCTAGAAGTGACAAATCCAGTCTGTCTTACTGAAAAACCCACGTGCTTCCTTCCATGTACTGATGGCCATAGGCTTTGGAACAACTTCGAAAGTAAAAAAAAAAAAGTAGAAGAAAAATCACTTTTCATCCCAGTGTGCATCAGCAACATTTTGGTCTATTTCCTTCCCTTTTTTTTTCCCCCCATGCCTATTTTCTTCTGTCTTTGCTCTGATGGCTTTGCTTCAGGTACCTTCCAAGCTGCACATGCCTAGAGCAGGGTAGAAGGCCCGGCAGCTGCATTGATGAGGAGGCTCCAGAATGTTCCCCTGAAGCCCAATAAAGCTCGACTCACTTAAGGACAAGAATAACAAAACAGTCCGAATAGGCAGTTAAGGGAAAAATGCAAGCTGGAGAGTGTTTAAAGATGCGCTGCTGGTTAATTCCTGGTCCTTGTATCTTATCTTTTTTTTTTAATTTTTAAAAAGATTTTATCTATTTATTCATGAGAGACAGTGAGAGAGAGGGAGGCAGAGGCAGAGGGAGAAGCAGGCTCCCCGCAGAGCAGGGAGCCCAATATGGGACTTGATCCCAGAACCCTGGAATCATGATCTGAGCCAAAGGCAGACGCTTCACTGACTGAGCCCCCCAGGCACCTTTTTTAAAAAAACATTTTTTTTAAAGATATGTGTCTTATCTTTCTGAATTGCTCTGGGTCTCTTTTCTCAATTTTATCCAATTTGGAGGTGAGTGGCCCTTTGGTAACTTAGAATATAGAATTCCTGTGTAATGGAAAACATTTTTCAGGAAGAAGTACAAATAGGCCAAAGGAGGCTTAATCCGTGCATGTTTGAGAACCTGCCTACCTTGGTCTTCTCCAAGCCTGTCGGTGTGGGAGTCTGTCCCACGGGACGGTGGTTCCCAAGTATAGGGTGGTGGACTCTTGGAGCTCACTACAGGTTTTCACTGTCTGCAGCAAAACGAGGAAGGGAATGGAGTTTTTCGTGAAGGTAAATTCATTCCATGTAACCACTTGCCCTTTACTTCCCGATGAAGTTCTCTGTCCTGGTAGAGGACGGGGGCTTGTTTTCAGTGGCTTCCCTCAGCCAAGACAGAAAGCAGTCAATCCCACGACAGTGTGGCAGGTGTCCACTTCTACTGTTTGATGACGACATTCTAAAGCCTGGGGACCCACGGCCATGGCCCTGGTGAGCTCTCTGTGGACACAAGGTCTGGCGAGGTCACCAACAGCCCCAAGGGCGGTGGCCTGAGCTGCAGTCACCCAACCATAGCCCACATGGCGGAGAGTGCTTGCTGTGTGTCAGGCACTGTTCTTTGTTTTTTTATAAGATTTTATTTATTTCTTTGACAGAGAGAGGGAACACGAGTAGGGGGAGTGGGAGAGGGAGAAGCAGGCTTCCCACTGAGCTGGGAGCCCGATGCAGGACTCAATCCCAGGACCTTGGCATCATGACCTGAGCCGAAGGCAGACACCTAACCAACTGAGCCACCCAGGCGTCCCTTAAGTACTGTTCTGAGTGCTTCCTATACATCTGCTCACGGATCCCAACACAGATCCTCTGAGGTGGATGCAAAGAAGCATTCTCATTTTCCAGAGGAAGAAACCAAGGCACAGAGTTGGAGAACCCTGAGGTTCTGTGCTCTAGTAACAATTCCGTGGTCTATGTTAGGTTTGAATAGAATTCCACAGCTGGAGACTGAAACTCCATCTCTAGGATAAAGCATGATAAAAAATGTTCTCTGTTTCCTATCCACCACCTGGCTGTCCTCCAAGAAGCCTTCAATGGCTAGTCCTTGATATTATTTACTAAGTATGCTTTTTATTCCGATTTTATTCCACTTGGTTTAGGCTACAGGGGCTGTACATATTCTTTGGAAATAGCTCGTCTGTCATCTCGGTGCTAACAACCAAGCCACACAGTCCACCCAGAGACTCATCTGGCAAGCCCGAGGATTTGTATGCGTCCTGCTCAAGTTGAGGAATGGGGCTCTTTCATTTCCTTCTCAATCCCGGTTACTTATTGCAAGTAGAGTTCCCTGTGTGGAAATTAGTTTTGATATTTTTTTAGAACTTGACACTGTATTATTGTGTTCAGAAATCTACAAAGTATGCTTTTCCCTCTTTTCCCCGTATGCGGGCATGGGGCAAAGGCTCCCTGCAGATCAAGGTGAGGAAACTTAACCCAAACATACATTAAAAAAAAAAAAAGAAAACAAAATATTTTTAGAATAATATTGAGCCTCAATGGCAACTTTGTCTATAAACTTGGGCAGCATGGATTTTTTTTCTCTCCTAACACACTGTGGAATGAGAATCGGAGGCTGCTGTCTTCAAGACATGGTGGGTACTTCTTACCCTGTAGGATGCAGCAAGGGTCTGCGTCTTCTGTGGACAGTCGCTGTGGCCTTGAATTCTGGAGATTGCCTTAGGGCGGGTCACACACTCTGGAGTGACCACAGCAGCCATTCTGATACTGTTTTCTTCAAAATAAATCCCTGGGGTCTTTGCCCTGTGTTGAACAGGTAACACAAGTAAAATGTAAATTATTCAGAAGAGGCTGACCCCGCTGGTTGTATTTAAGGCATTTGTGATGTTCAATGTCAGACAGTTTCTCAGTCTATAGATTTTCATGTGATTGTGAATAATTCATTTACTGTTAAATTCTTAGTGCTCAATGTTCTTTACAGGGACAGTTCAACAAAAATAAACATTGCAGCACTGTATGTTCTGGAACTTAAAAAATACCCTGTTCCATTGTCCCCAAAGTGCTCTGAACTTCAGAAGCCACTTTTCCTGATATTAGGTTCTGCAAATATAGAAGCCACAGTCAAAAAACCAAGAAAAGTATATACAGTTTTTCATTTAAAAAGGGATTCAGGGGGTGCCTGGGTGGCTCAGTGGGTTAAAGCCTCTGCCTTCGGCTCAGGTCATGATCTCCGGGTCCTGGGGTCGAGCCCCGCATCAGGCTCTCTGCTCAGCAGGGAGTCTGCTTCCCCCTCTCTGCCTGCCTCTCTGCCTGCCTCTCTGCCTACTTGTGATTTCTGTCTGTCAAATAAATAAATAAAATATTTTTAAAAAATAAAATAAAATAAAAAGGGATTCAGGTTAAGGATGGTTCTGTATCTGCCTCTACCCCTTGACTGACTGTATAAGGTATAATCCCTCACACCGAGGGAGGACTTATGGGTGTCGATAATTGTGCTAAGCACTTTGATCATCTTTATCTCCTTTGATCCTGTAACATCCCGGTGAGACTGGCACTGTTATTTCCCCTGCTTTACAGATGAGCAAATGCAGTCAGGAGATGCTGAGTCCCTCGCCTGAGGTCACACAGCTGAATGGTAGTTGAACCTGATATGAATGTCAGAGCCCTTGATCTTAGCCGCTTCACCGAACTGCATTTCTACAAAAACTTGGGTGGTGTAACATTTCTCTTTTTTTTTCTTTTCAATTCCTAAATTTAAGAGATTCTTTCCTCCTCCCTTACAAATCAGATCATTTTCCTTCTAGAAACTACCATCTTGCTAATGGGGCAATAGCCTTAACTTGCAGCCCCCCTCCAGTGCCCACTAGAGTCTCCTGCCTATCACTTGTGTCTCCATGTTTTGCCCAGAGTCACGCTGGCGAGGTATGGTGTCATCCCCTGAGCTCACACCTCAGGTCCCTTCAGAAAGGGCAGGTGTGAACAAAAACCAACACATGGTGTTTGCATTTTTATCATTCCTGGTGGTTGACCCTTTTCCTTTGTAAGCCCAAGGTTGAGATTTGCATTTCTTGGGGAGGCGGTCTTTGTAGAGCTTTGCCTGCAGAGGCAGAGTCTTCGAAGTATCTTGTTGTGAGAGCGGAGGTCATCCTAAGCATTTTGGGATACCCAAAGTATGTTTGAGAATGCCAGTATCCTGAGAGACTCCCAGGTGCTCTAGAGAAGAGCTTTCTCTAGGGTCCTGAAGGTAACTGAGGGCCAACATCTTTCTGCGAGGACAGGAGAGATGGGATGCTGAAATTCAAAGGAATATCATTAACCCCACCAAATCCTGTATTTTCCAAAAAAAGAAACCGGGCCCAGATATCATAGATGACTTGCCCATGGCTAGAAAGTGTCCTGTGTATGTCAGAGAGAGTTCTGGAATCTAGATATTTGAACTAGGTCAGTAGCAACACTTAACGGCCATTATCATCTCCAAACCACCACAGGAGGGAGCCTTCCTCGGAGGATGCCTCCCTCCCTCCCTTCCTTCCATCCATCCACTGTATTATCCACAGGTTAACCCAAGTCAGAAAGCCTAGGAAGACTCTGTTCTCCATTACTCCATATATCCTGTCACTAAATATTGACAATTCTATATCCTAAACATTTCTCAAATCGATCCCTGCTCTCATCTCTGCCATTATCTTATTTCAGACCCTAATTACCTTCTAACCAGACTAGCAATAGCCTACTCTAAAGATGGCATTTCTTTATTTATGCAGCAAACTGCATGGGGGAGCTCCTCACCGCTAGACAAGTACCACACTCTGGGGACCCATGGCGAGCAATGTTCATGTCCTATGATGTAGGGCATTCATGTCCAAGATGCCTTCAATGCAGTGAGTAGAGAAGCTCTTTGGAACCAAGCACAGGGTGGAGATCTGAGGGAGATCCGAGTCTTGGGTGGTCACAGGAGTTCCTGGAGAAGAAGGTGGCTAAGTGAGATGCGAATGACAGGCAGTCCTTAGCAAGATGGGGCCAGGGAGGGTGGAAAGGGTGCTCCAGAAGAAAGAGAAAAAGCCTGTGCAAAGGTGAGGGAGTCAGAGAGAAAATGGTACCAACGACTGTTGGTGGAAGGGTAGGGTGCAGAAAGAAGTGAGGGAGAGCAGGAGAAGGAAATGGGTGTAACCACCTAAAGGTTCCTTAAAGCCATGCGCTAAGGAGAAGGGGATCTGTCCAATTCCTTAGTGGGGAAGACTTGACTAGTCTTTTTAAGACAGAAGAAGCTGGTGTCTGAGCCAGAGCTCTAGGAGAATCTGTTGAGGAAGGTGGGAGCTGGAGACCCCTGAGGTCACGACTCTTACTGCCCAGTGGTTTCCTGATATGTGCACGGAAGTGAACCATGGTGGTTCTGCCTTTTGGGAACCTGACTGTACTGTCGGGTGTATGTGTTCTGCTGTCTGATCCTGGTGGTACCTGATAAAGGCACACAACTGAGCACACTTGAATATTTGTTCTTTTTATTAAAGAAACACTCAAACTCAACATTTTGGTTAGCATTCCTTTCTTCATTGCCCAGCTCAGGAGATGCTACTGTAATGCATAGGTGCTGTTACATTCCAGACCACTGGCCCTGTTTGCTAGGACTGCTGAATTCCCCCTTTAAATGGAAACCCACTTCCTCCTTCCACCTCCTGAATTCCTCCTTTAAATGGAAACCCACTTCCTCCTTCCTCCTGCTGACTTCCTCTTTTAAATGGAACCCTCTTCTCCAGGAAGTCCCCTGTGACCACCCAAGATGTGGATCTCCCTCAGAACTCCACCCTGTACTTGGGTCCAAAGAGCTTCTCAACTCACTGTATTACAAAGTCCCTCACAGTGGGTGTCTTAAACAATAGAAACTTACTTCCCCCCAGTTGTGGAGGCTGGAAGTCGGAGAGGTGTGGGCAGGACTGGTCCCTCCCGAGGCTGTGGGAGGGAATCTGCCCCATGCCCCTGGTCCTACTTCTGGGGCTTTTTTGGCCATCTTTGGCATTCTCCAGCTTGTAGATGCAACCCCTCTGCCATCCTCTTAACATGACGTTTCTTGTGTTGATGGCTCTGTCCAAATTTCCCCTTTTTATGAGGACACCAGTCACATTGGGTGAGAGCCCACCAGATGAGTCATTGTAACTTGGTTACCTCTGTAAAGACTATTTCCAATAAGGTTTCATTAGGATGGGGGGGTTGGACTTCCAACATATCTTTTACTGGGGACACAGTTTAACCCCAGTATCATCTGATTCTGCCTTTGAGTCCTTCCCCAAATTCATTCCATAAAATGGCATCAGAAAAGCTGGAAATTAAGCAACAGTGATTAAGGATAGTAGAATCTAGTGGCTTTCAAGCCTTTCTTTTGGCAGTTTAGACTCAAAGGGAAAGGTATGTGAAACCCCAGTACCCTCTCAACCCCAAGGGGGTCTTCCACAGAGGCAAGGCAGTGTCATTGGGAAGACTCCCCAAGACTCGATCTTCAAGTTCAAAATCAGGACAGCTCTTAAGTAGCCTGCCCACTGGAGGGCTAGTTACCAACAATCCCAGGAGGGCTGTTTTAGGATAAACCCTATGATAGGCAAGTCATCTGGTCAAAAAATAGAAGAGCAGAGAGAAACAAGAAGAAAAGACATTGGAAATGATACAAGATTTTTCTCCTTATTTGGCCTTATTTCCATGTGCATGCAGACAAACCTCCTTCAGATGGAATTTCCTTGTGCCCTGAAAAATTTATCCAAGACCTGGTTCGCTTTCTACGACTTTTTGAGAAGTGGGTGATGAAGTCAGGCCAGAAAACTCTCAAAGCTGGTCCACATACTTACATTTAACTTCAGTGCCCACAGAATGAAGGTCAATGACGTGCTCAGTCTTTTTTGACTTTTCCAAAAGTATCTCCTGTTCCAAAGCATCTCACACTTTTTGGGATAGGAGTGCCAGTTAAAATTTCCCTAGGAACCCCCTGCAGCTTGAAGTCTTGTGGAAGCTCCTTGGAGCCTTGATGAGTTAACAACAAGCCTGTTCTCAGCTTCCCACGTGCAGCTGGGTGAACCTCTGGTACAGCATTTCCCCCATCCTGCTTGGTGTTATAACCTTGCTGAAAATGGAAGGAGCACGGAAGAGCAATGCACCCACACACTTGAGTGTCCCAGCACTGCGGATATGAGAAAACACTGCCATGGAACAATTCTTGAAGAGTATTAGGCCCTTATCGGTATAGCCTTCCTCTGGGCATCAGTCTTTACACTGAAAATGCTGTCTACTTTTTAATGGGAAATTCTAGGGGAAATGAGAGTTTCTACTGATGTTTCAAAGCTTGAAGTGAGGTTTTTTTATTTTTTTGCCTGTTAATAGGCAATTTTATTTTTTTCACTTTTAAATTTTAATTCAATTAGCCAACTCATAGTACATCATTAGTTTCAGATGTAGCGTTCAATAACTTATCAGTTGCATATAACACCCAGTGCTCATCACATCACGCAAAATGGGATATTGCCTGACGTTCATTACCAACTTCTATGGAACCTTGCCTTATTTGGCCCTTTGTGCTTATGCAATTTTATTGTGACAGCTGTCCACAAAATAAAAACAGAGCCCACAGGAGTCTTCTGACTTGGATTCCTACAGAAATCTGATTCAGACACAGAGACCAATCTCGGGGAAACTGTGGTTACCAAAACCATTAGTCATAATGTTCATATTGAAGCCTGTACTTTCTCTCTTCCGTTGAATTTGCCTGTTGCATACAAACTGGGATGCCTGCCTGAAGATGGGAGAGGGCAAAGTGTGGTTTCCATCCTTCCAGAAGAGCACAGAAGGAGGCCCTCTGAGGCATCTCTCTGTTACTGTACAGATGACACTTGGCGTTAATTCTCATCAAACTTTAAATTACTGAGCTCTGCTTTTTTCCTGAGCACAAGTTTTGATGTTTGAAGGTGGGAAAAAACCCTACTGGATTGGGAGAAGCTGCCCTGAGGGGAGAAAGAAAGAAAGAATGGGAATTTTGGAGAGTATTTGCTTACTTTGCATTTTCTCTCTGAGTTGAGCATATGTCCCACGTGCTCACCGCACACAAAGGGTAAGACACATAGAGAAATGTGAAGGGCGGGAGTTAGCCTGTAAGCGCAACCTGTCTGATCTCTCGATGCTCTAGAATCGGAGCAGCCGTGGGGAAGGCAGTCTGTGCCCTCTGCCGGATGGAGCCCCGAGAAAGCTGGTGGTGTCATTCAGTCCAAGTCTGAAGGCTGGAGAACCAGGGGAGTCCATGGCGTGAGGACCTGCCCAGAACCAAAGGCTTGAGAAACAGGAGCAAAGACATCCAGGGGCCAGAGGTGGAGGTCCCAGCTCCATCAGAGAGAACAAATTCACCCTTCCTCCACTTTTTGTTCTATTCAGGACCTCAGCGGATGAGATGGGCTCACCCACACAGAAAAGGGTGGTCTTTACCCAGTCTTCAAATTCTAATGATAATGTCTTCTGGAAACATCCTTCTAAACACACCCAGAAGTGACGTTCTCCCAGTTCCACGGGCACTGCATGGCCCTGTCAAGGTGACACATACAATTAACTGTCCGAGAGATGTGAGCAGGAAAAACCTTGACACTGAAGAGAGAATGTGTGCAGGAGGAAAAGAGATGGAGGGGAAGGCGCAAGGGTGGGGGAAGGTGCCCAGACGCCCCAGGTGCCAGCCTCACCTCCTAGCAAATGCAGGGCCTGGGCCACGCCTGGCCAGGGGATCTGGTTCAGTAGGACCGGAAGGGACTGAGCAACTGTGCTTGAAAGGTTCCCTAGGTAATGTTCTGGCACAAGAAACACTGAGAACCATCCATTCAGAGGCCAATAAATAACCCTTCTAAGTAAGGGAAGGAAAGAATGTGTACGTTCCTGCTGGGTGCTGACTCTAGTTTCAGTCCACAGGGCCACAAAGCTCATGTGTCTCCACGTGTGTCTCTAAGGCCAAGTTGGTGGCTACTTTTTGTCATCCAGACCTCTATTAATCCTTACTATTAAACACCAGCTCCTAGGGTCTGAGTCCAGACCCTCACTCCATATTAAATGTAATGATTTCCTTGTATTTAAACTTCCTCAAATAGAATCACAAACAAGTATTTTTTTTTAAATTTTTAAGTGTCATTGGAAACAATTAATACTTTAATCCCCTAACATTTAAAACACAGACTTCTATGGTTGATAACACTGTGTTGTCTAATTGAAATTTGCTAAGAGTAGAATTTAAGTGTTCTCACCAAAATAAAAGGGGGGACAGGGAGATATGAGGTGATGGGCATGTTAATTAACCTAACGGAGAGTTTTGTCATCAAGTCAACATCAACAAAAAGTTATATTGGACACTTATTTATTTTTATTTTATTAACATATAATATATTATTTGTTTCAGGGGTACAGGTCTGTGAATCATCAGTCTTACACAATTCACAGCACTCACCATAACACATACCCTCCCCAGTGTCCATCACCCAGACACCCCATCCCTACCCCCACCCCCATCAAGCCTCAGTTTGTTTTGTGAGATTAAGAGTCTCTTATGGTTTGTCTACCTCACGATCCCATCTTGTTTCATTTTTACCCTCCCTTCCCCCTACAACTCCCCGCCCTGGCTCTCAAATACCTCATGCCAGAGAGATCATATGATAATTGTCTTTCTCTGATTGACTTATTTTGCTTAGTGTAATACCCTCTAGTTCCATCCATGTCATTGCAAATGGCAAGATTTCCTTTTTTGATGGCTGTGTAGCATTCCATTGCATATATGTACACCACATCTTCTTTATCCATTCACTGTTAATGGACTTCTAGGTTCTTTCCATAGTTTGGCTATCGTGGACATTGTTGCTAATAACATTCGGGTGCACATGCCCCTTCGGATCACTACATTATCTTTAGGGTAAATACACAGTGTGCGATTCCTGGGTCATAGGGTAGCTCTATTTTCAATGTTTTGAGGAAACTCTGTGCTGCTTTCCAAAGTGGCCGCACCAGCTTTCATTCCCACCAATAGTGTAGGAGAGTTCCCCTTTCTATTCATCCTCTCCAACATCTGTCACTTCCTGACTGGTTAATTATAGCCATTCTGACCGGTGTGAGGTGGTATCTCACTGTGGTTTTGATTTGTATTTCCCTAATGCTGAGTGATGTGGAGCACTTGTTCATGTGTCTATTGGCCATCTGGATGTCTTCTTTGCAGAAATGTCTGTTCATGTCTTCTGCCCATTTCTTGATTGGATTATTTGTTCTGTGGGTGTTGAGTTTGATAAGTTCTTTCTAGATTTTGGATACTAGCCCTTTATCTGATATGTCATTTGCAGTATCTTCTTGCATTCTGTCGGTTGTCTTTTGATTTTGTTGACTGCTTCCTTTGCTGTGCAAAAGCTTTTGATCTTGATGAAGTTCCAATAGTTCATTTTTGCCCTTGATTCCCTTGCCTTTGGTGATGTTTCTAGGAAGAAGTTGCTGCAGCTGAGGTCAAAGAGGTTGCTGCCTGTGTTCTTCTCAAGGATTTTGATGGACTCCTGTCTCACTTTGAGATCTTTCATCCCTTTTGAGTCTGTTTTTGTGCATGGTGTAAGGAAATGGTCCAATTTCATTCTTCTGCATGTCCAATTTTCTGCTGTCCAATTTTCCCAACACCATTTGTTGAAGAGACTGTCTTTTTTCCATTGGACATTCTTTCCTGCTTTGTCAAAGATTAGTTGACCACAGAGTTGAGGGTCCATTTCTGGGCATTCTATTCTGTTCTGTTGATCTATGTGTCTGTTTTTGTGCCAGTACCATACTTACCTTACTGCCTTGATGATTACAGCTTTGTAATAGAGCTCAAAGTCTGAAATTGTGATGCCACCAGCTTTGGTTTTCTTTTTCAACATTCCTCTGGCTATTTGGGGTCTTTTCTGGTTCCATATAAATTTTAGGATTATTTGTTCCATTTCTTCGAAAAAAATTGATGGTATGTTGATAGGGATTGCATTAAATGTGTAGATTTAGGTAGCATAGACATTTTTGCAATATTTGTTCTTCCAATCCATGAGCATGGAATGTTTTTCCATTTCTTTGTGTCTTCCTCAGTTTCTTTCATGAGTATTCTATAGTTTTCTGAGTACAGATTATTTGCCTCTTTGGTTAGGTTTATTCCTGAGTATCTAATGGCTTTGGGTGTAATTGTAAATGGAATCAACTTTTTAATTTCTCTTTCTTCTGTCTTGTTGTTGGTGTATAGAAATGCAACTGATTTCTGTGTGTATTGATTTTATATCCTGACACTTTACTGAATTCCTGTATGAGTTCTAGCAGTTTTGGAGTGGAGTCTTTTGGGTTTCCCACATGAAGAATCATATCATCTGCAAAGAGTGAGAGTTTGACCTCTTCTTTGCCGATTTGGGTGCCTTGTCTTTTGTTGTCTGATTGCTGAGGCTAGGACTTCTAGTACTATGCTGAATAGCAGTGGTGATTAGTGGACAGCTCTGCTGTATTCCTGACCTTAGGGGAAAAGCTCTCAGTTTTTCCCCATTGAGAATGATATTTGCTGTGGGTTTTTCATAGATAACTTTGATGATATTGAGGTATGTATCCTCTATCCCTATACTCTGAAGAGTTTTGATCATGAAAGAATGCTGTACTTTGTCAAATGCTTTTTCAGTATCTATTGAGAGTATCATATATTTCTTGTTCTTTCTTTTATTAATGTGTTGTATCACACTGATTGATTTGTGGATGTTGAACCAAACTTGCACCCCAGGAATAAATCTCAACTTGGTCATAGTGGATAATCCTTTCAATCGACTGTTGGGTCCTATTGGCTAGTATTTTAGGTGAGAATTTTTGCATCCGTGTTCATCAAGGATATTGGTCTGTAATTCTCCTTTTTGATGGGGTCTTTGGTTTTGGGATTGAGATAATGCTGGCCTCATAAAATGAGGTTGGAAGTTTTCCTTCCATTTCTATTTTTTGGAACAGTTTCAGGAGAATAGATATTAATTCTTCTTTAAATGTTTGGTAGAATTCCCCTGGGAAGCAGTCTGGCCCTGGGCTCATGTTTGTTGGGAGATTTTTGATGACTTCTTCAATATACTTACTGGTTATGGGTCTGTTCAGGTTTTTTATTTCTTCCTGGTTCAGTTGTGGTAGTTTATATGTCTCTAGGAATGCATCCATTTCTTCCATTACACTAGGGGTATTATGCCTCCATCAGAAAGGACGAATACCCAACTTTTGTAGCAAAATGGATGGGACTGGAAGAGATTATGCTGAGTGAAATAAGTCAAGCAGAGAGAGTCAATTATCATATGGTTTCATTTATTTGTGGAGCATAACAAATAACACGGAGGACATGGGGAGATGGAGAGGAGAAGGGAGTTGAGGGAAATTGGAAGGGGAGGTGAACCATGAGAGACTATGGACTCTGAAAAACAACCTGAGGGGTTTTGAAGGGGGGGCGGAGGTTAGGGGAGCCAGGTGGTGGGTATTAAGGAGGGCACATATTGCATGGAGCACTGGATGTGGTGCAAAAACAATGAATACTGTTACCCTGAAAAGAAATTTAAAAAAATAATAAAGCCTTTATTTCCTTTTTGATCTTTTACTTAGATGATCTGTCCATTTAGTGAGGGGGTTATTAAAGTCCCTGCTATTATTGTATTATTGTTGATGTGTTTCTTTGATTTTGTTATTGATTGGTTTATATAATTGGTTGCTCCCCTGTTAGGGGCATAGATATTCAAAATTGTTAGATCTTCTTGTTATACAGACACTTTAAGTATGATACAGTGTCCTCCCTCATCTCTTATTATGGTTGTTGGCTTAAAATGTAATTTATCTGATAAAAGGGTTGTCACCCCATCTTTCTTTTGATGTCCATTAGCATGGTAAATTGTTTTGCACTCTGTCACTTTAAATCTGGAGGTATCTTTGGGTCTAAAATGAGTTTCTTGTAGACAGCATATCAATGAGTCTTAGTTTTTAATCCATTCTGATACCCTGTGTCTTTTGATTGGGGCATTGAGCCCATTTACATTCAGGGTAACTATTGAAAGATACGAATTTAGTGCCATTGTATTGCCTATAAGGTGACTGTTACTGTATATTGTCTCTGTTCCTTTCTGGTCTGTTACTTTAAGCCTCTCTCTTTGCTTAGAGGACCCCTTTCAATATTTCCTGTAGGGCTGGTTTGGTGTTTGCAAATTCTTTTGTTTTTTGTTTGTCTGGGAAGCTTTTTATCTCTCCTATTTTCAATGCCTACCTGGATATAGTATTCTTGGCTGCATGTTTTTCTCGTTCAGTGCTCTGAATGTATCATGCTAGTCCTTTCTGGCCTGCCAGGTCTCTGAGGATAGGTCTGCTGCCAATTTAATATTTCTACTGTTGTATGTTACAGATCTCTTGTCCTGAGCTTCTTTCAGGTTTTTCTCTTTGTCACTGAGACTTGTAAGTCTATTAGATGATGGGTTGTTGACCTATTTCTTATTGATTTTGAGGGGAATTCTCTGTATCTCCTGGATTTTGATGCTTGTTCCTTTCACCAAATTAGGGAAGTTCTCTGTTATAATTTGTTCCAATATACCTTCTGCCCCCTCTTCTTCTTCCTGGATCCCAATTATTCTAATATTGTTTCATCTTATGGTATCCCTTATCTCTTGAATTGTCCCCTCGTAGTCCAGTAGTTGTCTATCTCTCTTTTTCTCAGCTTCTTTACTCTCCATCATTTGGTCTTTTATATCACTAACTCTATCTTCTGCCTCATTTATCCTAGCAGTAAGAGCCTCCATTTCTTATTGCACCTCATTAATAGCTTTTTTTATTTCAACTTGGTGAGATTTTAGATCTTTTATTTCTCCAGAAAGGGATTCTCTAGTATCTTCCATGCTTTTTTTGAGCCCAGCTAATACCTTGATAATTGTCATTCTGAACTCTAGTTCTGACACCTTACTAATGTCCATATTGATTATGTACCTAGCCATTGGTATTGTCTCTTGTTCTTTTTTTTTGAGGTGAGTTTTTCTGCCTTGTCATTTTATCCAGATAAGAATAGATGAATGGGATAACAAAATACTAAAAAGGTAGCAATTAGCCCAGAAAAATACATACTAACCAAATTGGAAGATACCCGGATACCCGAAACAGAGGGGACAGAGGGGAGAAGGAAGGAGAAAAAAATTTATATATATATATATATATAATATATTTATATATTATATTACCTATATAATATATAATTATATTATATATATATAAATTTTTATATATATATATAAATATATAATATATTTATATATTATATTACTTATATAATATATAATTATATTATATATAATCATATGTATTATATTTATATATAATATATTTATATATACTCATATATAATTAAATGAATTAAAAATTAAATAAATGTTTATATATTTTATATATTATATATTTTATATATAAAAAAAAAAATATATATATATATATATTAGACTGGTGAATAGAACTGAGCCACACACTTGATTCTGTGTGTATTTTGGTCTGTTAGAAGAGAGTGCCTCCCAAAATGTTAAAGAAAGAAAATCTTATATATATACAAAAATAAGGATAAACATGATGAAGAGGTGGAATATGGCTGTAAAGATGAAAATTAAAAAAGATTCTAGGGGCGCCTGGGTGGCTCAGTGGGTTAAATCCTCTGCCTTTGACTCAGGTCATGATCCCAGGGTCCTGGGATCAAGTCCTGCATTGGTCTCTCTGCCCAGCAGGGAGCCTGCTTCCCTCTCTCTCTGCATGCTTGTGATCTCTGTCTGTCAAATAGATAAGTAAAATCTTTTTTAAAAAAAGGTTCTAAAAATGGAATTGATAAGATATGTTGGATGAAAAAAGAAAGAAAAAAAAGAGAAAAGAATGTGATCAGGTAGAGACTAGAACAACACCATGTGCTAGATTTAGGGTATATTTTGATCTATTGGAACAAACTGTATCCTAAAATTTTGAAGAAAAATCTATATGTATACAAAAAATAAGGTTAAAGACAATGAAGGGATAGAATAGGACTATGACAATGAAAATTTTCAAAGATCTTTTAAAAAGGTATTGATAAAGTAGTTTAAAAACCTTAAAATAGGAAAGAGGAAACATTTTAAAAAAACAATAAAAAAATAAAATTTAAAAAATTTTAACTTTGAAATATTAAAGAATGTTGGGAAAAAAGCCATGAATTCTATGTGCCATATTCCCGTAACTCTGATGTTTTGCTGTTCTCATTGATCGGTCAACGTGGTCTTGGCTGGATGTTCTTGCTGATCTTCTGGGGGAGGGGCCTGTTGCAGTGATTCTCAGGTGTCTTTACCCGAGGCAGAATTGCAGTGCGCTTGCCAGGGGCCGGGCTAAGTCATCTGCTCAGGTTTGCTCTTGGAGATTTTGTTCCCTAATCGCTTTCCGTTGAGCTTTGGAAGATGGGAATGAAGATGGTGTCCACCCAGTCTCTGTCCTGGAGGAGCTGAGAGCTCAGGGCCCCGCTCTGCAGTGCGCCCTCAGAGAAAAGCCGTCAATCCCTTCTATCTCCCTGGTCTCCGGCCCACCCGGCCGGCATGTGACCGAGCGTTTCTATCTCTGGCCTGCAGCCCCATTTGAAGTCTCCAAACCCAGCAGATTCCTGCTGCGTACTCCCGCCCCACTGCCCCTGGGGGAGGAAGAAGGTGAGTCTCCCTGCATCTGCCACTTGTGTGGTCCCTGCTAAAAAAACAAAGCAAAACAAAACAAAACAGAACAAAAAAAAAACAAAAAACAAAAAACCGTGTGCCTCACGGTTTAAGGTAAGCCCGAGCTGAGTGCCCCCTCCCCAGCTCCGTCTTTGCTGCCGGCTTCCCCGCTCTGATACCTGGGAGCTCTGCTGAACTCAGGCCCCCTGCTCTTTCTGTGACCCTGTGGGTCCTGAGACTACACTGTCCCCGCGAGGGCTCCACCCCCTGCTTAGCCTCTAGAGCGACGTCCCTCAGTGGAGCAGACTTCTAAAAGGTCCGATTTTGTGCTCTGCTGCTCTACCACTTGCTGGGAGCTGGCCCCTCCCCCCCATGGTCTATCTTCCCATGTATTGCCTTGGATTCACTTCTCTGCATGTCCTACCTTCCCAAAAGTGGTCAATTTTCTGTTCCTAGAATTGCTGCTCTTCCTCTCTTCTATCTCCTGTTGAGTTTGCAGGTGTTCAGAATGGTTTTGTAACATCTCGCTGACTCCTGGGACCCAGTGATATTTAGGTCTCCTCCTCCTCTACCGTCTTGCTCCTCCCTCCCTTGGGCACATTAAATATTTTACTATTTCTTTTGTCAGTTGTACCTCAAAAAAGCTGAAAAAAGAGCCAAAGTCCACTCCCTCACCCCAAAAAAGAGCAGGCTTCCAGCTACTTGGTTGAGTAAATTTGATACTGGTTTTCTATATCCCTGGGGGCCATAGAGTAGACTTTGAACCTTATGTAAACAGCACCATTAGGAGAAAAAAATGTGAATCCTAATTAAATTGAAAATATAACAAATTATGTTTGTTTATATTTGTTATAAACAAATAAATAAATATTTATGTATTAATCCTTGTCTTCTAGAGAAATGGAACCAGTAGAACCTAGAATGTATGTGTGTGTGTGTGTGTGGATATAAGTGTATATATATATATATATAATATTATATATATTGTATACATTATATCATAATATTATATATATATATAGTTTTATCGTTTTTGTCACTGTTATTGTTTTGTTTTGTTTTGTTTTGTTCATAGTTTAAGAAACTGGATCCTGCTGTTGTGGAGACTTGGCAAATCTGAAATCTGATGGGAGGCTGGTAGACTGGAGATTCAGGAGGGAGTTGTAGTTTGAGCCCAAAGGCTGTCTGCTGGGGAAACAGGAAGAGCCACTGCTCTAGATAAAGCTCAAAGGCTTTGAGCTGGATAATTTCTTTTTGCTCAGGGAAGATCTGTCTTTGTGCTATTAGGGACTTCAACTGATTAAATGAGGCCCACCACATTAGGGAAGGCAATCTTCTTTACTCAAGAGTCCACCAATTTTATCATAAATCTTTTCCAAAAACACACTCAAAGAGATGTTGAAGATAATGTTTTGCCAAATATCTCACTCAGCATTTTGGCCCTGCCAAGTTGATATAAAATTCACCACCCCAGGTAGGCAGAGTATTGGAAGAATGTTTTTACTCACTTGGTTGATTTAGTTTGATCAGTTTGTTTCTTTCCAGAATTCACATTAGGTCTGATCTATCTGGAGGGAGAGGGGGGCGGGGTTTGAGTAAGTGCCTCAGTATTTGGCTGCACACACATTTCCTGGAACACAAGGGATGCCCGTGACAACTGGGAAATGTCATTGGTAAGATCTTGGTGAAGTGAAAGTGGCCAAGGCTGAGCCATTCTATTCCCTCTGTAGAGGCAGTGTTTAAGTTGTTGGGAATGTGAGCTAGTGTACTGGGTTTGGAAAATCCCAAGCTACCCTTTCTAATGCAGAAAGAAACAGAAAGGACCCCTGGTCTTCCAAGTAGAAGCCATATGGGCTCTTAGCTGTGCAGCTTCCAGGAAATGCACAGAAAGTGAGACCCGTGTTCCATATTTTTTCTTCTAAAAATTCAAGGGGCAGCATTCACGGAAACATTTAGCTTGTAGAAATTTTGAGGTCCAGTTCAGTTCAAAAATATCCATCCAGCCTCATTGAATTAAAATGTGTTTGCAAATAATGTTTTGACTCTACCTTATGGATTCCTTGTTCATTCTTGGGAGATAGTGAAAATTAATTGGTTTTGCCTGAAAATGAGCAGTTAGTTCCAACTCCTAGTGACATCTTCTAGGGTAGATCTTTTTGATGCTTTGAAATTTGTTGCTCATCCTTAATTGCCAAGGTCAGCTAATGATTTAAAGCCCCTGAGCTGTTGTGGGAAGACCAAGAAGAGCTAAAGACTCAGAGATTCTCACCACTTTATAGGGTGAATCCACTTATAAAGGACACTGTGGAAGCCTTGGACTGATACCAGGCAGGTTAGGTAGGAAATTCTCTGAGAAGCTTCCTTTCAGATAGAACCCACACCAGTGATCTCAGACAGGTTTGAAATATTTGTTTGTAATCATCTGGGGGCATGGGGATGGGCTAGCTCTGGCAAGGACTGCAATACACTTCTGGGCGTTATCTCATTCTGTCATGGATGCTGTTGGATATTATTTTAATTAATCAAGGGGATGAACAAAATAGGTGAAGGTGAAATGATTTATTCTAGGATATTGGTGTCTAGTCTCCAGTAAACAAAACTAAGCCCCCCCAGTTGGGGGGATTCTTGTAGTAATTCAGGTAAGGCTGTGGCCCTGTATATATTATTTTGGGGGGAAATTCACTTCTTGCTTTTCTTTGTTAACAGGTACAAACTGTGAGTTAGTGGTGGATCTTTGAAGGTGGTCCCCTTGAATTGAATACCAAGGAGATTTAAGAGAGCTTGAGGGCCTCTGATTATGATCACACGGGGAAATAAACAAGGAAATCCATAGTAGTCTTTACTCTAAGTATTTCTATGCCTACAGCTACTAGTAGCCTCCATTTACTGGGTGTCATCTATGCTAACATTGATTGAATCATTTATTTATTTATTTATACTAAGAAAATATATTAATATAGGCTCATAAAAATAAAGTAATAGCAATTGCGATTCCAATAGCCTGTTGTGTCCTCTGCACACTGATTATTTTGCCCTGTAGACCCTCCCCTCATCTCCACAGTTGAAATCCTACCCTTCTCCCAATGCCCATCCCTGAAACCACTTGCTCCAGTGAAAAGTTTTCAAATGACCTCATTCTTCCCTGAATTCCCATAGTGTTTATATCCTTAGTTCGCATTGTGCTGTGTACTATTGTTTTTTGTATTTGTCTTGCTTTCTGTTCTAGAATGTAAGCTTCTCTGTGTTTGTTCCTATGTATATTTGGTTTATTTTGTAATCCTTGGCTCAGTGAGCCGTGGATAGAGTAAGTAGTTGTGACACAATAAGAAATATATATTTGGTCTCTGTCCCTGGGTTCTTGAAATAGAGCTCCTAAATCCCTTGTGATTTCCTGGGTGATGGGAATCTTTTGTTCTGGGTTGACTCTTGGAAGGCTCCTGAATAGTGCCAGAATAGGGCTAGGTCACCAGAAAGACCAAGCCATGATTAGAAGCTTGCAACTTTCAGACTCACCTCCATCCTCCAGGGAGGGGAGGGGGGCTGGGGACTGAGTTAATAATCAATCATGCCTATGGGATGAAGACTTCATAAAAAACCATAAACTGTGGGGTCAGAGAGGTTCCAGGTAGGTGAACAGATGGAGGAGCTGGGAGGGTAGCTTACCTGGAGAGAGCCCTGGAGCTCCATACCCTTCCCTTATGCTGTCCTTCTGCGTCTCTTCCATCTGGTTGTTCCTGAGTTTATAAAAGCCAGTAGATGTAGTTCTCTGAGAGTTCAGTGAGCACTTCTAGTAAACGGTCGAACAGAAGGAGGGGGTCTTCAGAACCCCTGATTTATTCGATCCTAAGTACAGGAGACCAGGACTTACAAAGCGGCTTCAGAAGTAGAGGGCAGTTTTGTGGGACTGAGCCTTTCACCTGTGGGGCCTGTGCTAACTCCAGGTAGATGGTGTCAGCGCTGAATGGTGGGGTACCCAGTTGGTGTCTGGAGAGTTGGAAAATTGGTACGTTTGGAATAAGAAGGCACACAGTTGGCATCTGAGAGTGTTCTGTGGTAGAGAAAAACTGTTTTCATTTAGCACAGGTTATCTCTCTGTTGATTTAGCGACAGTAAATCTCAGCATCGGAAGGGAACATAGAGCTCAGGTAGCCTGGCTTACTACTCAGTGTGAAAATGATGTCAGGCTTCTCAGAGGAGCCAGAGAAGGTGTGATGTTCACCTCTTCCTTGGGGAGCTGGCCATGGCGGGAGGCTGGGAGACCCCCATGTTTTCCAAGACCAACCCATGGTTGGTCTTGCATCCACACATGGTCATGTCGTTACTTCTTGCTAGGGGATGTGCACACAGCTAATGTGGGCCAGGATCTTTAAAAAATGCTTGCTTTCCTCCACTTTTTGCTTCCTTTTCCCTGCATGGAAGCAAAGGACTCCAGAGAATTAGCGGCCAGTACGGCAAGATGCAAGAGCCTGGGATCCTGAGTCATGAGATGGAAGAAAGGACTAGCTGATCCGGAACACCTGCATCAGGCCATTTTCTGAGCAAGAAAGAGACTTTGTGTGTGTGTGTGTGAAGCCATTGAAGTTTGAGGGGTTGTGAAAGCAACCGCATTATCCTAACTGTATTGATTACTTTCTTTGACAGAGCGTTTATTGTTCCAGCTCCAATTACTATGAAGACCTTGTTCACTGTGTCAGCTCTGGCTGCTGTAACAAATATCACAGACCAGGTGACCTAAACAGCAAACATTTATTTCTCATGGCATTGGAGGCTGGACTTCAGAGACCAGACTGTTGCCATGGTCGGGCTCGTAGTGGACACACTCTTCCTGGTTTGCAGATGGAAGGCTTTGGGCAGAGAGCGGAACAAGAAGCAAGCTATCTTGAGTCTCTTGTAAGAGCTCTGTCCCATCATGAAGGCTCCACCCTCATGACCACATCATCGCCCAAAGGCCCCACTTTCTAACACCATTGCTTTGGGGATTGGGGTTTCAACCTGTGAACCTTGGGGGGATACAAACACGAAGTCTGAAATGGTTAAGTTTCTGTGTCAACCTGACTGGGCTAAGGGATGCCCCTATAGCTGATAATACATTACTTCGGGAAAAGATTAGCATTTGAATTGGTAGCCTGAATAGAGAAGGCTCACCAGCACCACCAGTGTGGGTGGGTACCATCCAATTCCTTGAGGTTGTGAATACCTAAAAAATGTAGAGGAAGGGTGAATTCCCTCTGTCTTATAGGGCAGGGATGTCCATTTTCTCCTGCCCTCAGATTCATTGGAGTGCCTGGTTCTGGGGCCTTCTGACTCTAGGACTTACATCTGGGTCTCCAGCTTGTAGACAACAGGTTGTAGGCCCTCTCAACTTCCATAACCTCATGAGCCAATTCCTGGGATAAATCTGTTATCTCCATATCTGTCTATCCCCTATTGGTTCTGTTTCTGGGAAGAAGCCTGACTAATGAGCAGTCCTAATGCTCACACTGAGCCCAATGTGGCCTTCCTGTCACTCCAGTCCACGGGCTATTGTTTTACCTTTCCGACTCCACAAACTTACTTCCTCCTCACCAGGACACCTTTTCCAATATTTAATGGCAGATATCATGTCAACCAGAGGATGCTATTCTTCATTTATCTCTTTACTGCTGGATCAGGAAGCAGACTCTTCTAGAAACTCAGCAGTCATTTTAAAGTTATTGCACTAAGAATTGTGATGATCTTGGACTGGAACTGTAGGCTTTAGGAGCCACGCCTTCTTTGTCCAAAGAGTAATAGCAAAGATCTGCTGGGAGAAACCCACCCAGACACTTTCCAAGGAACATTGAAGAGAGAAGGTGCAGAACATCTCCCAGACTCCCTAACACGACACACTACCGTTCATTCCCTCAGTGATCGCTAACAGAGAGCCTGTGTTCTCTAGGAAAGAGGAAGACAAAGCTGTATACACCCTGTTAGAGGGCCTCGGGGATGGTAATGAGGTCACTTTTAAGTTGAAACACAATTCCAGGAAGATGGTTACTTCGAGGCTGAGATAGTCACCACCCCGAATTCAGAGACTGAATCATCTGTGAGGTGCCGGCCCGACGTGATGTGTCCTGACGCTTTGTCAAGTCCAGATGGCAGTACTTGCCAGGGAAGCCCAGATACAAAGCATGTGCCTTCTCTGCTTGCACAGTGGTCCTTCATCCTGGTGGAGGAGCTGCCCACAATCAGGCAGTGTGACTGGTGCCAGCCAGGGTGCTGGTGCTTATTCAGCTCAGGCCGAATGATAGTCTTGAGCCTAGTCATCTGCCTGTGCCTTCATAATGTTGCTCTGTCCACGCACATTCCTTGGCAGCTACAGAATGCTTTTTAAATCCTCATCCTCATTAGTCACCTTTAGGTGACTAAAAAAAAAAAAAAAATTACCGTGACAAGGCGAATACCACTGACCGTCATGGTACTCACTGTTCCCAGCAGGTGTCTTTCTCGGGTCACCCTGTGGTTTTTAATAGAACCTCTTCTTAATATGAACTCAAAGCACGTTTACTTCAAAGCACATTTTGTGCAGAGTCTCTTGCACTTTAAATTATGAGGATTTGCTCTTCGATTTAGTGATCTGTGGAAATAATAATACGAATGTACCAGTCCTCTGGGAACCTTCCATGGCAGCAAAGGCTAGAGCGTGAGGAGAGCTGAGGGCTCATTAGCCGGGCATGTGCTAGAAGCAATGGGTGACTGGACAAGAGGAATCCGCTGACTACACGTGGGGATGCTTTTTTAAAAAGATCCTCTTCTGTTTGGCTGTTTCTGCTTCTTCTCTCTGCCTCGGAGATTTCTAGGCAAGAGGAATAACAGCTTTAATTATCACCAGAATTTGTAATTTCCAAGATTTCAAGGGAGTTTAAACTCTGTGTTTGTTTCTGTTTTACTTTTTTTTTTTTTTTGTCAAAAGGCATGAGTTGGAAAAAGTGAAATTCTGCTTATTTTAAGATTTCCTTCCTAGCTGTGTTCCACCCAGACCTGCTGGGCAGGACGGAGCTCGTCCTTTCACGTACTGTGGCTGAGAGTGTAAATTGATGTGGAGGTCTGTGAACAATATCCTGCAAAACTTAAAACATGCAGGCCCTTGACCCAGGGGTGTAGGAAGGTAGGAATTCAACCCTAGGAAAAAATGAGACAAATATGCAAAGGTGTACATCCAAAAAACTCACAAAAAACAAGTAGACTCTTAAATGCAGAGAACAAAGTGGTGGTTGTTATAGGGGATGTGGGTGGGAAAATGGGTAAAATAGGAAAGGGAGGAGGGTAAGAAGGCTGGAGGGAAGGAAGGAAGGAAAAAAGAAAAGAAAAAAGAAAAAAACTCACAAAATTTGGAAAACTTTAAGCCCTTCCCAGGGTGGTGGAGAGCAGACCGAGTGGGAAGGTGCCATGGGCAGCCCAGAAATACTGGGAAGACTCATGTGGGAAGTCAGGTGGAGGGAGAGATAGAATTTAAATTTTTTAAAAAATTTATTTATTTGTCAGAGAGAGAGGGAGAGCGAGCGAGTGAGCACAGGCAGACAGAGTGGCAGGCAGAGGCAGAGGGAGAAGCAGGCTCCCTGCCAAGCAAGGAGCCCGATATGGGACTCGATCCCATGACGCTGGATCATGACCTGAGCCGAAGGCAGCCGCTTAACCAACTGAGCCACCCAGGCGTCCCGAGAGATGGAATTTAAAAGACGCAAGTTGTTTGTTTGTTTAATGTGACCGCTTTGCATTTTTTGCTCATACCAGATGCCATTTTGTCCTAATTTCTTGTGTGTGTGTGCACACATGTCTTAAAACCCTTACTTTTTGTATTTAGCTTGGAATCTGCAATCATATAGGTCCATCTTTGACGGTTTAGCAAACATCGCACACACTCTCGGGAAGATTTTCCGACCGTCCACCATTTTACCTGCGCACTGAGGTTTAGCAAAGCGCAATATGAGGCAAGATATTTCCATTTGCAGCTTACGGACGTGTGCCTCCCTTCGTTTCCTCAGGGCTTGACAAGGCAGAGATAAAGGTCATCCCTTCTCAGCAGGGCTAAGCTGCTCTCCTCATTCCAGTGTAGACATGATCCTGTTGGTTAAGCCCTGTGAAACTAGGTTTTGAGGGCAAAACAGGGAAAGAGTTTATGGCTTACTTTCCCTTTGAAGATCAAAAATAAGTTTGGCAAGTCTATGTGCCACGTCAGTGCAAGTGTGACTGTGTGTGGTGTGTGTGTGACTGTGTGTGTGTGTGTGTGTGTGTTAGTTTAGGGGAGCATAGTAGAGAGTATAGATTCCATCTCTACAGCGTGGAGGGGAACTTTCGAAAAGCAAAGGAGCAAGGCATCTAGGCCAAAACCGTGTCATTTGTATTTGTGTCTGGAAGGATAGTTTGAGACCTCCCACTTCGAGGAATGGGATTCATTGAGACAACTCCTGTGGGGTTCCCACATCCCCTCATCTCCCTTTTGGGAAGATGGGAAACCCCCTTCATTTCCGTGTCTTTCTGGCATCAGATGACCCCAGTCACTCCTCACTCAGGTCTGGTTTGTCCCATGGGAACACCGAAATCACCCTTTCTTCCCTGCATTTCTCCCCTGTTGTCTTGAGGCTTGTCTACAATCTGGCGCTTACATCATATGAAATTGCTTTGGACTCATTAAAGGGAAATGAGTAGTTTTGAAAGACACACACAGTGGATTGCAGAAGCTCGCCAGATGTCACAGACCTGGGACTGTCAAGGCAGGGCTGCAAAAGGCGTCACAGACCACCTCGTTCAACTCCTTTATTTTTCAAGCAGGAATCGGAGACAGGACAGAATTGCATCACACCTAAAGGGTCACAGAAAGGCAGAACTTGGATCATCCAATGCCCGGTGCAGAGGTGTTTTTCTTTTCTTTTCCTTCCTCCCTTCCTTCCTTCCTCCCTCCCTTCCTTCCTTCCTTCCTTCCTTCCTTCCTCTTTCTTTCTTTCTTTCCTTCCTTCTTTCTTTCTTTCTCTCTCTCTCTCTCTTTTTCTTTCTTTCTGTCTTAAGATTTTATTTATTTGCAAGAGAGAGAGAGCACATGAGCAGGGGGGAGGGGCAGGGAGAGAAGGAGACTCCCTGCCAAGCAGGGAGCCCGATGTGGGGCTCGGTCCCAGGACCCTGAGATCATGACCTGAGCCGAAGGCAGTTGCCTAACCAGCCAAGCCACCCAGGCGTCCTTGCGTTTCTACAAGATACAAGATTGTGCTGATTGAGTCTCCAGAGGAGTCCTTGTTCAGAACCATGGACTTCTACTAGGTTTCCATAGGATTAGCGAGTTGGTCAACTAGTACATGTTTATGGAGTGTCTTCCACCCATGCTGGGTCCTGGGAATGGAACAGTGACCACATGTTCCACAGTGGCTCACGTGTCCACTGCAGACTGTGAGCATGAAGGCAATATTTCCCTGTGCTAAGCACAAAGGAGAGAGAGCACAGAATCTCAAGGAGGCGTATGACATGGGAGCAAGCCCAGGGGTTCCATCCTTCTCATTTCATGACTCAGGTCTCCAAGCTGGGGCAAGGAGCTGTATTTCTTTTCCAGGAGGATGGACCCCTTGGAGACAGTGTGCGAGGGGAGTGCATGAGTCCCCTGGTCTGGGGCCTTCTGTGGTCTTTCCCTTATGCTCACTTGGTAGAAGACACAGGGTAAGATGTTTGCAGTGATTTGTTTCAGGTGGCGCCGACTGGGGGTGTGAGAAGAGCCATGTTGGGTGAGCGTTTGGGTCAAGAGGTGGCTGCAGGGAGAGTGGAGCCCGAGAACACATCCTCCTCCTCCGCCGCCTCGGAGATGAAGGGTAGGCGAGCTCCAGGCATCATGGAGGGGTGCTTCACCCCTACCTCCCTGCACAGCAGGTTCCAGTGCCGTATTTCACAGCTCTCTCTCCTCTGCAAGTGAGAGGCACATCCTTCCCGACCCATCCCTCCTCACAGCCCTACTGTCCCTCTGGGGACATGGCCGTAACCGAAGGTGATCTCTAGGGCCAGAAGTTGGGGGCTGTGGAGTGAGGACATATTGTCATTTTCCCAGTGCTGGCCTTGGTTTTAGGGAACTTTTAAAAATTGTTAGCATTTTTTTAACTTTATTAATAGTTGGCAATTAAAAAGCATGTGTATTAGATGTTTTGATATCCATGTCTGTAATAAAACATTCAGCACAGTCAAGCTAGGGAAGGGATCCGTCACTTCACACGGCTACCATTTTGTGTGCAGTGTGTTGACAGCACCTGGGATCTACTCTTGAACGCGTCTCCAGTTCTGTGATACGGTATCGTTAAGTAGAATCACGGCATTACGCATCAGCTCTCCGGCACTTCTTTATCTTGCATAACGGGAACTTTGGATGGTAGATTTTTTTCTTCCCAGGTTTTTATGGTCACATACTCTTACCCTCTTAACCACTTTGAAGCGTACCATTCCCTGGTATGAAATACGTTTGTTTGGATGCCCCGGCAGACATCACCACTGCCCATCTCTGGAACTCCTTCCATCTTGTTAGACTGCAAGTCTACACCCTGTCAATAACTCTTGAGAGCAGTGTTAAGTACGAGCAGAGGGCTCTTACCAGCCTGCGATGGGATGGTTTATTGGGATCTTTGCAAAGAGGGTCAGCATCTTTAAAAGAAACTCACACAAAGAAGCAAAAACCTCATCTTTTCTCATATCTGTTGTGAGAGCCGAGTCAAGGTTTCCGTTCTCTTGTTTTCCTTGAAATTATTCTTGAGCGGTGACATTTGTTCTGAGTGTGATGTTTACTGAAGACCCACCCTGTGCCATCCTCAATGTTTTTAGTATGAATTATCCCCAGAAAAA
This sequence comes from Mellivora capensis, assembly GCA_004024625.1. NCBI lineage: Eukaryota > Metazoa > Chordata > Mammalia > Carnivora > Mustelidae > Mellivora > Mellivora capensis. The sequence continues at coordinate 39,619 of PISX010006533.1, read as the reverse complement.
TATGGGAGAGAAGATGTTAGTGGCATCCTTTTTTTCCCCAACAGTACATGATGCCGCGCTGTAGAAGTGATAAAATCAGTCCCTGGGAAGCATCCAGCCCCCTGTTGGGTAATTCTTATGCCACAAAGGAAAGAGGTAAAACCCTGCATTGTTTTCCGGCTTGGTGTCCTCATGTAGCAGATGAAGGAACTGGCACCTGGAAGACAGAATTCAAACTCGGGTCCTTGGGACTCCAAAACCAGTGCTCTCCCTCACGCCACAGCTCCACTGCAAGGGCTGCCTCCCGTGCTCTTGGATCCTGGACAAGGATGCGCTCCAGAGGCTGGGGCCGCTAGCGGAATGGGGAGCTGAGCAGCGAGAGGAGGAGGCTCTTGGCGTTCTGCTCTCCCGGAGGGGACGCCACACATTACGTATGTGTGTACTCTCGCAGACCGTGTGTTCTCCTGAAACGGGAAATGAGCTGATTTTGCATTTGTGAGTCCTGTCTTCTAAATCGTTACATGGAACCTGATACACGAGCAAAGGGCAAGCAGCCACAGGCTGAGGTGTGGATCCTGAAATGGGAGAAAGTCCGAGAGCACATCGAGGAAGGTGTGTCACCGGCTGGAGACCCAAAAGGCCCCGCCTCCAGCTTCCACCGCGGCTTGGTAAGGCAGCTTGAAAGCACAGGTGTCCCAGTTGTTAGAGCATCCAGCGGTTTGGGTCCTGCACCTGGGAAATGAGAAAAGGAGCTGGGACCTTTTTGCAGTCTGCTCCTGCTCGCCTGTCCCAAGGGTGAACTCAGGACTACAACTCATGTCAGCTCTCCTAAAAATGCCAGGCTCACCAAACCTTAGCTGCACTGGTCTCAAGAGTTGGGCTAGGTGTCCCCCAGTCTGCACTCTGGGTCACTCTTGATGAGAAGCCTCCACATTCAGGAACACTGGAATAAAGTCTGTGCATACCTTTTGGTCCGACTTTCTGATTATTCAAGAAACAATCAACTGAAATCCCCATTGATATTCTTGCCTCTTTGGTTAAATACTTTGGTTTAGAGAATATGAACATGGGAAAAGCTCTGGCTTTGGTGTGTAAGGTCTAAAGTAGGGAAAATACTCAAAAAGAAAAAAAAAAAGAATGTCTTGGCTAAAGGCCTAGATCCACCATGTACCATATCTAGAACTTTGGGACACTTACTTAAATCTCCCTGGGCCTCAGTTTCCTATCCTGTAAAGTGCCTATTACTAGACATACCTTCTCTGCTGACCATAAAGGATTTTTCTTCGCGAACGCGCTGTTGAGAGCATCTCTGCCCACTGCAACATGGAATGGCTGTGGGTTCTGCCATTCATTTATTCACTCTTGCTATGATTTGAACATCTGCATCTTCCCCAAATTCATATCTTTTTTTAAAAGATTTTTATTTATCTATTTGAGAGAGAGAGTGAGAGAGTTCAAGCAGGAGGCGCATCAGTGGGAGAGGGAGAAACAGGCTTTCCTTTGAGCAAGGAGCCCAGTGCGGGGCTCAATCCCAGGACCCTGGGATCATGACTTGAGCTGAAGGCAGAGGCTTGATAGACTGAGCCACCCAGGTGTCCCCACCACCCAAATTCATATTTTAAAGCCCAACCCCAGCTGTTAGGAGGCAGGGGCCTTTGGGAGGTTGCTAGGTCCTGAGGGCAGCATGATGGGATTCCCACCCTTGTAAAGGAAAGTCCAGGGAGCCCCTTTGCCCCTTCTGCACATGAGGACACAGCTGGAAGGCACCACCAAGGAGCTAGGCTCTCACCAGACCCCAAATTCGCCCAAGGTCTTGGACTACCAGCCTTCACAACTGTGAGAAATAAATGTCTGTGAGCAGCTCCATGGACCAAGGCAACTCCCCAGTAAGGCTGAGAGTTCATCACCTACGAAGACCCATCCACTCTGGGAGTTCCCTGGGGAAGCGAGCACCGGCCTCCCTACCCACGGGGAGTGAGAAGTCTAAAGGGCACGCGCACTTTGTATAGACTTACGCATGAAAGTGTAGAGTTATGTCCTGTGGTCCCTGCTGTTGAATGGGATCAGATGATTCTCCACGAAGCCTTTCAGAAGCCTGGAAGCTTCGAGGCTGAGTTACAAGTGCCACGCCCCTCCCCCCTCAATTGTTAAGAGCCGCGGAGGCTGTTTAAAGGTCAAGGGTGTACACGGGCTGACTTCCATCTCCTCAGCGTGGGCAGTGATTCCCAGGAGGAGTTTTGAAACGAAGGGTCTGTTCAAGAAGGCAACGGATTAGATGCCGATTACATTTACATTCGACTTCATATTGTCATGCTCTTCGGTTGGCATTGTTACAATGCTAAGTCCAGTCTCCAGGTTTTACGAATTGATACCCCTGTTCCTTTCGAGGCGTGGGGGTCTGAAAGGCAAGCTTTAGGTGGGCAGACACCCCGTCCACGGCAAAGGGCCGAGAGAGCGGACTGCTGACTGTGGTCAAGGCTCCTGACTGTGCTCAGTTTCTTTTCCAAAATGTCTGCAAGTGAAGCTAATAGTGGTTGCTTCAAGAGAGTCTGGAGGAGTTAAAAGTCAGGGCAATATGGATGCTCCAGCGTAGAAGACACTCAGTAAACGCCTGTGGCGTCGAGGGGAGTGCCTTGATTATAGTAGATGCTCGAGGAAATGGTGTGTGTCCGCCCAGCGTCTTAATTAAACGCCCTGTGTAATGAAGAAGTCAAGGAGAAGCAACCGTCTGAGCAGACTTGAGGCCCCAGGGGCAGAAACACGCCCATTATTGTTATTGTTACTGGCAATAAACATTTCCCTAGTGCCTCAAGCTTACTGCCCAATAAACAAATTAAACCAGGCTAATAACAACATTCCTTTGCTAAAGGATTCATTCCTTCTTCCCGGTCCAAGATCCCTTCTCGGGAGCCTAATCTCTCATGTTTTGACATTGCTGATTGTAACGCTTGAAACATTTCCATAATAACAAGCCACTTTACAGGCGGCCAGCTTGTGGAGTGGAGCACTGATTTGTATTGTTTATAAGGAGCCCTTAGGTGGAAGGGAGACAAATGATACTGACTCCTCGCCAGCCTTGTTGCCCACCCCAGACGGCAGCTGGAGAGGGAGCCCAAGCAGCAATCCCTTCCAGGCGTGGGAAGGGGCTCGAGTTTCCCTCCACTGGCTTCCAGGGAGGAGGCTGAAATTGTTTCCAGCATTTTTGGGTTCCAGTTTAGGAATGTTGTTAGGCCCTTTCTACAATAAAGTAGCCCCGCTGTTGTTAGGGGGCGGAGAGGCGGCCTCTGTATATGCTGTGTATGGCTTGCCATCCCAGCGGCTGGGTCCTTAGCAATTTGAGCGTGGGTTTTCATCTCTGCACTGGCAAAGGTCCTATTTCTTGCTTGCATTGCAGGAGAGCTCCGAGTAGATAGTTTAGAAAAAAAAAATGTCTATATGTGGTTTTTGTAGCTTAGAAGGATTGCAGCAGTGTTGCGATTCCTCGAATTATTCCTGTGGTTCCCAGCCCGTAGCAGAGAAGTAAGCTAAATAACTTCTGCGTGCGTCCTGGACAGGCCAGCAGAAAAGGACGATGGTATTCTTTTCTTTTCTTTTTTTTTTCTTGAAGATTTTTATTTTATATATTTGATAGAAAGAAATAATTTGAGAGAGGGAACACAAGCAGGGGGAGTGGGAGCGAGACAAGCAGACTCCCTGCTGAGCAGGGAGCCCAATGTGGGACTCAATCCTGGGACCCTGGACTCATGACCTGAGCCGACGGCAGACGCTTAATGACTGAGCCACTGGGGGGTCCCTCATGTTATTTTTCTTATTTCCCCAGTTCCCTCAGGAGCTTGAAGGATGACCTGAATTATAGATGTAGATGTTTCTAGGAAATGCCTGTGTATGCACACGCACACACTCAGAGGGGAGGACAGGAAGGAAAGGATGTCCCCAAATGGTTCCTGTGGCATCCTGCTTAGTGACATTTAGCAAATCGTGGGGCTCTGTCATACCTTGCGTGGCTGGGCACCTGCAGTCTGCCCGGCGTAGCAGTGACAGCTCGCAGCGAGACTTCACCCCCTCAAGTTGCCCAGGGCCTGGGGGAGTGGGACAGGCGCACCAGGCGCATGCACTAGAATTAGTAAGTCCTGTACCTCCTCTTCCCCACGTTCTCGGGTATAAAACGAACCGTTGGTCACTCAGCTCCGGTGCTTCTGTAATTCCCAGCCCTAGTTCGTGAAGTCTCCACGTGATCTACCCCGGTCTGTCATCCCAAGTCTTGTAAAAGCCCCGTATGTGTCACACGTGTGTGTTCGGATGTTTTTAGCAGTGGTTTCTGAGAGTGGCTCAAACAATCAGGGCATTTATTTTGTAAGAGGACATGAGTTCCACACGGGCTTTTCCCAGGACCAGTGACTTACACATGCCTGCCAGCCCCCAGGCTCATCCCATCTATCTGGGCTGTAAAAGGAATTTATTAGGAGGACTCAGTTCACAGGGTGGTGGCTGGGGAGAAGCCCCACTGTCTGCAAGCTGGAGAGCCCGGAAAGGCGGTGATGTAACTCGGCCCGGGCCCAAGGAGCCAGTGGTGTAAATCCCTGTCCCAGCTCAGCGACAGGGACCTGGGATGCTGCAGCTCAAACGGCCACGTAGGACAAAAAAGGACGCACTCCTTCCTGTGCCGTCCTGCTCAGGCCCACCACAGGCTGGGGGCCGCTCCCCAAGCCGGAGAGAGCGGTCACACAGAGTCCCCCATCCAAATGCACGTCTCGTCCAGACACACCCAGAGTAAGCTTTACCTGCACGCCTGTGTCCCGGGGGAGTCAGCACTGAGACCGACCGTCACTAGACCTGCCCTGCTTGTCATCATTGTCCTTCCTCCTCAACGCAACCTCTGTCCTGTCTGGACTTTCCAATTATGCCAGAGGGAAGCTCCCCGGAGGAAACCCTTTCCTTTTACGGACTCAAAGGGGTGGAGCAGATCTGCGTGAGGGGAGAAGAGAAAGGGACCCCTCCATATACTCGCACCTTTCCTGACCACCGGCGTGACCCCCCTTCACCTCCCAACCTCCTCACTCCTTTGGAGGCGTCCGCTCTTCAGCAGACCGGAGGTGCCCGACGGTCCGAAAGCGCATTTGGACCGTTCGCTTTAGCGGCTCGGCCGGAGGATGTGTTTATCCGCTGACAGCTGTGATCAAACCACGGGGATTACTTAAGCTAACAAGGGAGGATCCATCACAATAGAAAAGGAAACAGAGCTGTAATTCATCAACCAGCTGGTTCTTGGGCCATTGGTCAGCGACCGCTGCATCTTTGCCCTCATAAAGACGCCGCACTGTTTTACGGCCTCTCCCCTGCGCAAGGAGAGCGTCAGTGTGGTCCCCGGGAGGTGCGGCCGTGGTGGAAGGAAGGGCTGGCCAGGGGTGTCTTTCCGTGTCATTTGTACGACCTCTGGGTGGGCGAATGTCGGTTCTTCTTCCAAGGCTCGGCCCTGTCCCATCCTGTGATACTTTGTACGACCTCTGGGTGGGCGAATGTCGGTTCTTCTTCCAAGGCTCAGCCCTGTCCCATCCTGTGATGCGCTCGATGTCTTTTTCAGTCCAGAAGGACTCCCATGTTTGTATGTTGATGCCCAGGACGGACACACCGGTGTTCCCTTCCAACTGGGGCTGCCCGGGATGTCCACACAAGGGGCAGAAGACAAAGGGGCTCGGCCACATCGTTTACTCATACCCCGAGGTGGCCAGCATAGTACCTAACGGCTGCTCGCTCTGTTGGGACACAAATCGTGTTAATACACAGCTCTTTGTCCAAGGGTGACGTTGCCCCGGAGCCACGATGAGGGTTAGGCCAATACCTGGTTTGATGCTTTTATTTCTCTTTCTCTGCGATCCGTGATGGCTGTATGCATGAATGCGTGAGTCCCCATGGGCTGCCCGGTAGGACCGCAGACTGGGGGCTTCAACAACAGGCATTTGTTACTCCCAGTCTGCAGGCTGGAAGTCTGAGATTCAGGTTTCCAAAGGGTAGCTTTCTTCGGAAGCCCCTCTCCGAAGGGCTTGTACATGGCCATCTCTATGCAGCTTTCCCTCTCTGCGCATCTATGTCCTACCCTCCTCTTCTCATCAGGACGCCAGTCACACTGGATAAGGACCCACCACTTGTCCTCATTTTAACTCAATTATCTCTTTAAAAATACTTTCTCCAAATACTGTCATCCTCTGAGGTGCGTGGGGTTAGGTCTTCAACTCAGGAATGCTGAAGGGGACACCATTCAGCCCCTAACAGCGGAGCTATTGCTCATTGACCCAGAAGGTCACAGAGTATGGGGACATCTCTGAAAGGAGAGGAGAATCCCAGAAACTGAGTGACACAGGCAGAGGATCAGAGGCTTTGCCATTTCTGTAAAGTGATGGCCCATGGCTGCCACAGTCTTCGAAATGCAGGTGGGTTTCAGAGAGACGAACTGAACATAGATTTGGAAACCTCCTAGTGAGCTCAACCCCGGCGGTGCGTCAGACTGGCAAAGGCCAAGTTTAGAATTTGGGAAATTCGGGATCACGTGCTCATACCTCGTTCCCCAGCGCCTCCAGCGGGTAGCACATAGGCGCTTAGGGTAGCCGGGTGGCCGTGGGTGGTGGCGGTCCACTCCAAGGAAAGCCCTGTCCTCCCCTCCCTTCCCACCACTAAGTGCTTTCATATGCATTCCATGGGCTAGTTAGGGGCAGAGGCAGTCAGGGAATCCGAGTCCCACCGAACAGTCACACCTGTCCCTATGAGCTTAACTCAGACACATCCGACCTCGTACAAGCAGAGATCAAAGCCAGAAATAGCCGAGCTCCTGAACCCCAGATTTCTGATTCTCGGTTCGGGGAGAAAACGGAGCTGGGCACGTTCCCAGTCTGTGCATTCTCCTGCAAATCCAGCAGGCTGCCAAGCCACAGCCGCGGAAAAGAGCAGACCTAGGAGAGGTTTGATTTCAACTCCTCAGATTCTGCAGACTCGGGGGTCGGATCAGCTCCATTGGAGTGACTTTAAACTGCCGGAGCTGAAGAAAAAAAAAAGAACAAACAAACAAACACCGCTCCCACCCCGCAAAAAAAACCAAAAACAACTTCTCTGGGTGAGTAGAAAAACAATGTGTCTGTTTATGGGCCAAGTTCCTCTCCCCTCCCCCACGCAGGCACAGATGCTGTCCTGCTGGCGAGTAACCTGTTTTTCCAGGGAAAGATTTTTTTTTTCCTTCTGTCTTTTTAGCGGAGTGACAAATACTATTTACTAAAGGAGCCTGTGTCCTCACCGCAAAATAACAACACTGTAGATCACACTAACGGAAGGCTCCACATCTTATAAACACAGCCCACTGCATTACTCAGCGCCGAGTTACTATGTTTCATTGCCGAGAGCCGCCGACTCCGAATATATTAATGATTCATGCTTGCCTTGGCAGAACATAATGTATACTAATCACACGGAACCAGGGGACAAGAGCACTTTAAATGCATTTGTCCAGTTAATAGTTTGACTTAATCTGATATTTCACTGGGTCACGGACCTTTTCATTGTCGGTAATGTACAGAGGAAAATGTATGGTCGACACCCTGGTGAATCAACAGAGGGCTTTCTGGTTACCAGGCAACCTGCTACTTCAGCTTCCCCTCTGCAGCATCCTGCCCCTACTTCTGCTTCTCTCTGCCGATGAACTTGAGTGTGGCTCTGTGAGCTCACACGCACGCGTGTGTGTGTGTGTGTGCACACGCACACGTGTTTTGGGGCGAGGAGACACTGCAGGCACAAAGTAGCTCATTTATGCTGCTTTTTATAGGCATTGAGCCATAAGCCCCCGTTATAAACAACCATGGCAGAGTTAATACTCAGTAAACAGTACGGTTTACAAGCAATTAGGGACCCAGAGCTCAAAAATAAGACAGTTTAGCAGAACGAGAGCATCTACCCTCACGATGCTGAGTAAGATGTGTAGCTTGTTAAAAGTGTCATAATTCTCCTTTAAAAAGCAATTAACAGTTTGGTATATTTTGGTCTGCCGGGCACAGTTCCTCAATCAAACGTGAGCACAATCAAAGAGGCGCTTCTCGGCCTTACATGATGGACGGTCGTTTACCCAGAAAGCCCAGCTGAGAAATGAAAGGAGGAATTGATGTTCTCTCCTGTTTGTTTATCAGACTGAGAGTCTGTTGAAGACATCAAGATAAGTCTGATAAATGCATTTTGTCAGATTTTCAAAGAAAGCCAGCCTGCTACTCTATTTTGCCGATGTCTTTGTATTTCTTAGGAACTTTGTAGGTTCAAAAAAAAAAAATCTGTTCTCCAGCTCCATCTTGAAATTGTGGTGGGTGATTGGAGAAACAACACACATTTGCTATGTGTCGTGTTTGTTGACAAGGGACGCAAATCCATAGTTCTTATCCTCTGCAGAGACTGGGATTGTTTTGTGGTATTTTATAATTGGATTCAAAACTAAGTTAGAGATTTCCTTTACTTGCCATATCTGAGGCTAATGAACCATATTTGTAAATATACTTATCAATGATGGAAGCTTCTAGCATCATGCTGAGATGATGGGAAACTGGACAGAGACAGATGTGTTTCCTTCCTTCCCAGGACTCACCATCCAGGATAGATTTATAATCAACTAGAGATTTCCTTTTAAAGCACCATGAAATCGGTGTGTCCCAGATTAATACTATTGGCATTATAAAATCACTTATTTGACCCTTTTACCCAAAAACTGCATTTTTAAAAAATCCAGGATGGAGGGAAATGTGCACAGAGAGAAGAGGGAAAGTGTAGTGTGCAAAGACCATTGGCAAAAATGTCAAACCAAACACCAAATTTAAGACTTGATTCATTTCTCCTCCCTTCTTACCAACTTCAGGCATTTTGGAATGGTGCTCTGGGAGGCAATCTTTCGATTCCTTCCTCTCTAGCTGAGGGTGTGGGTTATAGAACATGAGCGTGTTCATACTGTGAGCTGAGGAGACTCCAGTTTCGTCTGAGAGATGACCAAACTGAGTGGATAATTTCTAGCAGTCACTCTCTAGCAATCTGTGGTTTAGCAAATCGTGGAACTCTGAAAAATTTTCATGATGTGTACATAGGTTTAGGGAAGAGAAATCAATTGAGGAAAAGCAATAATGGAGGGAAAACAATGAGATTGAAGGACTTCTTGAACAGTGTGAACATGCGGACTGAAAACCAAACTTCGAATGAACCAAATTTGAGAAAGACTTCCAAGCCAAACTTTCCAGATACTCAGTTAATTCTCAGAGCCAGGATTTGAGCTCTATCAAGTATGGGCTGGAAAATTCTGTTTCCCTTAGAAAGCCTCTGTACCAATGTCATGCAGTCTCCAGCTGGAAAAGTATAAATAGTCTCAAAGACCACCATTGTTTGTGTATTTTTTTTCACCCCATAGCCCTTCGACCCATCCTTTGGATGTGGAACATCCCAGACATTATTCCTCCTGGGGGGTGGGGAGTGATTCTCACTGCCTTTTTGCCTCATTTGCTCTCCTCCTCTGCACCCGATCCTCAATTCTGATTATGGAAGAGGAAGACCAACTATGGGGGGATCCCTTAACGTCCAAGAGAAGATGCTTCCGTGTGGAATCCTAAGGAACCATTCAGGAGTACAAAGTTTCCTCTCTCTCCAGCAGAGTTGAGAGGATGAGCCGGAGTTTGAGGAAATATCTGGTACTCTTTGGAACTTGGCCCATAGAATGGAGTTTGCATATGCTTCTTCTCCAGATAGCTCCTTATGAAAGTGCCTGTTTATGCAAAATCCCACAGTTATAAATGCATTCCTTTGGCAGTAAGGCACGTCAAAAGGATCTCCATGAAGCCATAGGCAGCCACTCACTGTAATTAGGCAGACTGAGTCCTGTCAAGTAGACCCAACTGGTGGACTGAATGGTAGTTATGAGAGGGTGGAGGAGAGTTCCAGAACAGAGATGGTTCTCCTTGGTTGGGAAGGGAATCAGAATAAACAGACAATACGTACAAGAAGCAAGGATTTGTCAAAGGATATGGGGCAATGCTGAATGCAGTCCGCTCTCACAGAGTACTGTCTCTCTAGGATTTACCGGCCGTCCGGCTCCCCCTTTCCAGAAGGTGCAGAGTGGAGTGACCAGCTCCTGTGTTTGTGTTGTCTCCTCCCTAACTGACTTGTAGCCAGTGCGGTCCTAGCAGACCCCGAATCCTCTCTGGGGTGGAGAGTGGGATTTACTGGAGGGAGAAGAAGAGCAGGTGTTGACGGTGGCAATGAGGAGGTCAATATCCGCTCCAGGGACACTAACCCTTAAGAGCCGCTGAAACACAAAGTCGGTGTTTTGAGGGCAGTGTTGGCCGCATCCTAACTGCTCCCCAGAAGCAGCTGAAAATACCTTTCCCAAAGGGATGTTCTTTTAGCTTTGCTCGTTCGCATTTGTGCTGACGGTTTAGAGGATGTAGGACTGGAGAAGTTGGGGAAATGGCATGGCTACTTTTTTTTTTTTTTGGAACGGCAAAGACCCTCACTACTGCCCATCAGAAGTGCCTCTGTCTTCCAACTCTGATTTTTGACAGCGACATCCCCCGTCTCTGTGACACGTGGGGAGCAGGTGGGGGACGCAGGAGGGAACAGCTGCAGGGATTCGTGTCTGCGACGGAGCTCTGCTGGAGCCCAATTCTCGCTCTCCCAAGTGGAGATGCACGTTTACTCCTTGATTTCCCATCCACCATCTTTAAATGCTTTCCTTCCCCTGATTAATTATTAAGCCATCAAATAAAAACCAATATCAGAGAGAGTTTGTTAGAAAGAAGCCTTCCCTGCTAGTCCAGGGTTTCACGTGAATGGGATATTGTCTCTCTTTTCAAGAGAACGATGCATCCCCACCCCACCCCCACCCTGTGCGCGTTGGCACCGAGACACCAACTAGTGCTGATTTGCGACCCAGCTGTTCCCAGGGCTGTCTAAGGACCAGGGTCACGGACACAGCACAGACAGTGGCTGCAGGAGACGAGAGCTGCCCACATTGTCCAGAGTGATTTCCAAGTCTCTGAGAAGTGATCTCTCTTTCCCTTTGACAAATCCCCTTGTGCTCCCTTGTGTCCTTCGGCACGGGCAAAGCGTCATATATCACAAGCACTGATAATACTTTGGAAAGCAGACGTCACCCGTGCATCAAATTCATATCCGGCAGAAGTGACTGGTGACTTGCTTCTCTCCCGAGTGCAGGTTGTGATGGAGGAGGGGATGGAGGGAGGCATAGGCTTTGGGCACCTGCAGGGTCATCGTGGGAAACGCTCGGGGCGGGAAAGATGAGTTTCACCAAGGGTACCTGCAAACACATTTTGAGCAATGATTGGGCTTCAGACACTGTTTAAGCACTGAGCATGGGTTCTTATGCCCATTTCGCAGTTGAGAGCATGGAGGCAGAGGAGGTGAGTAACTTATCCAAAGTAATAAGGCTAAGCTGGAGAGCTAGGCGAGCCCAGGTCATGCGGCTGAGAGCTGGACAAGGTTTCCCTCTGTCCTCTAACAGCTCAAGTAAGAGTTCCTTCCTTGTACCCTGGCAGGGGGTGAAGGGGCCTCACTCTTCTCTAATAATCTGTAAGAGCAAAGCCGTTCGAGTAATTCCAGAGCCTTCTACTAGTTCAGTGTGTATCCAAAGGAAACTCACAAGCTCGGAGTCTCGGTTACAGAATGAGGACGTTAGTGCCAAGGGAGTGTCAGGGGGTGCTTGTCTCTCTTATTTGCAGAGCCGCCAAAGTCCGAGATTGTTCCAGAGGGGAATTCTGTATTAAGAAGCCTGTGAGTACACCTTGAGGACATGGCTGCGATGTCCCCATCACTGTTGGAAGATGGGGGCGAATTCAAAGGCATTTGTAACTGTCGGGGCTGTGCCTCTTCCCCTCGTGTCCTGCTCCCAGACACTTGTGACCTCTGCTTTGCCTGCCTGCTGGGGACAAGGTCTCAGGTTCAACACGTGACCACAAAGCTGTCCTACAGATATCATGCCTATTTCACGAATCAAATACAAATAGATATAAAAACTTAAAAATTAAGTTGCGAGCGAAAAGAACAGCCAGGGATGAGCGGGTAAGCACAATGTGGTCTGTGCATATAGTGGAATATTACTGAGCCTTAAAAAAGGAGATCCTGCCCCGTGCTAGAACATGGATGTATCTGGGGAACATTGTGCCGAGTGAAATAGGCCGGTCGTGTTAGGACAAATACTGTGTGCTTCCACTCACAGGAGGTACCTTGAGGAGTCCATTTGTAGGCACAGATAGTGTAGCACAGTGGTTGCGAGGGGCTGGGGAGGGGAGAATAGGGTGAGCTGTTGTTCAGTGGGCAGAGCCTCGGATTTGCAAGACGATCGGGTTCTGGAGATCTTTGCATCACCAGGTGCATAGAATTAATGTCACGGTTATGTCCGCTTACAAGTGGCCAAGATGGTGGATTTTATGTTGTGCATTTTTTACCACAGGAAAGAATGAGGTTGTATATTCACTCTTCGTTTACCACAGAAGCAGCTCTCAGAATACTGAGCAAAGGAGGGGACGCAGAGAACGTTCCTTTACAGAATATTTTTCTTGTATTACAGAGATCCCATCGAGAGAGGTCTGTCTGAGGATAAGGTTCTCGCCTCTAGATGACTTCCCGATACAGGGATGAAACGATGAGATGAATGAGCCCATTTTCCTGAAACCCATAGGTTAGAAACCCATGGGACAGAGATGACTTTGATGGGCACTTACTCCAGGATCCTGGCCCGTGTAAGCCCATGCCAGGCACTGCCCCGCTGTCTCCCCTGGCTTTGGGACATCAGCACGATCATGAGCATTCATGCACAGATTGGAAAACTGAGGCTCATGCGGGGTGGGGAAGGAATTGCACCCAGCTGGTAACTGGAGGCCCACATCCAATTTGCGTGTTCTCTGTCTCGATTATTTACTGCACCATTAACTGCCTCGCGAAAGGTTAACTTTGATTAATCTTGCCTCGTGTGCATGGCCATTTGTTCAACAGCTCCAGGTCCATCTAGCCTGCCACCAGCCACCATCCATTTCTCAGCCTCATTAACGAAGATATAATAAGAGAATTCCCATATGCCTCGAGGACACAGAGTTGCACCAGGCTCTGACATTTCCCCGGCGTGACAGATTCCTAACACACTTGCATTAATTAGTAATATTGCAAATCACCTGTTGGAAACTCAGTTCCAAAAATCCCCTGGAACACACCAAACCTACCATTTTACCTCTTCCAGAATTCACCTTTGCTCCTTTTTGCATCATTGCTCTGTGTCTCATCTGCCATCTGTCTTCCGCCTCCCACCCATCGCCTTCTAATTGTGCCAGTCCTTCTGAGACCAAATCTGCCGGCTTATTCCCTCACTCCAGCTCTCCTTCCTAGGTGCCTGCTGATGGGAATTCCCTGAAAATGCCACATGTGTATCTTCTTCTCTGCTGGCCCGCCCTTTCTTTTGAACATGCTTGCCCATTTTCTAATTGAAAACCAAGAAGTCAGAAGTTGAGTGCTTCTTCCTTCTTTTTGCCACTTGTTGACATGACATTATTTTCCTTTAAGCAATTGCCTTATTTCTGGTCCTTTTTATTCCCTGACATTTTTTTCCCCCAGAGTGCTTTCTAGTCTTTGTTCCTGGCATTTCCCAAGAACCTGAGTTCCTTCTGGCCCAGAGCCTCTTGGATGCAACACTCGGAATCTGATGTGTCTGGTGTCTTCCTTGCGCCATGGTTATGTGTGAGCGGGTGTGACCTCCTTTGCTCTGAGCAGGGAAGCTGCTAGCAAGGTGCAAGGTGCGTCCAGAGCTGTTGCATGCTCGGATTGGTAAAATGGAGTGGGATGATATTCTGAGAGTTGAGGTGTCGCTGGCACTACTGAGAAGTGACTTTGTTCTGGTTTTTGAGTCGAGCTTTGGAGAGCATCTCAGTTCTGCTGCTGCCTGAGTGACCGACTTCACCAGGTCTTGGGAGCTGTGGCGTTGCCTTGCTCATCACGCACTGACCAGCGACTTTGGCTTCTGCTGCTAAGATTAGCAGTAATTAGCCTTCATGTGAATTGATGAAAACTTCAGAAATAGTAGACTCTCAACCTTAGAGAATTTTAGAAGCTAACCACCGCACCATTACGTGGAAAGCCGGGAGTCATGTAAATGTCAGTCAACCGATGTTCCTTCGGCCCTTGGTCAAACTCCCAGAACAATAACACTTCATAAGCAGTAAAATCAACATGCTGTCAAATCAGCTGACACTTCTCGAAATCGATGCGGGGGGGGGGATCACCAAACACATATTAGCTGTAGCAGAGGGACAAACATGGAAGCAGAGAAATCACAGGAAAACCTGTTCGACACAACACAACTGACTCAGAGCCTCCAGCCCGCCGTTCTGATAGCGAGTCTGCCTTCCCAGTTATCTGTTCAGAAGGCAGCCATGCCAAGTAATAGGTGATAGGAGACTGTTTTTAATTCCAGTAGTAAATTCTGCCGCTTATTAACTGAGCTTGTAATGTGATAATGAACCTTTTGCAAGTTGCCAGTCACTTGGGTTATGAATCAATTAATAGTTAATATTTTAATAGATACAGTGTGATATGATTGCAGAAGATCACCCATTCTTATACAGTTCCAAGGCTCAATTTCATTTTTTCCAGGTAATACATGGACATCATTGATGGAATCAAATACCTATAGATCTGAAAGGCTTATATCGAAAAGTGGCTTGTGTTAGGGGGAAAGGATGCGGAGCCTGATGCGAAGGCTGGGTGCAGGTGGTCTGCTTGGGAGGGGTCCACGGCCCTGCTAGAGGAGTGGTACAGGTGGGAGGGGGAGGGGTGGCAGGCAGCCGCTGAGGGAGCACTGACGTGCAGGATACAGGATGATTCTGTGTGCAGCTGGGGCTCTGGGATTGGGGGAAACACGCCTGGCAGCTTACCCCTCCCCGGCAAGGGCTAAAGGAGTTGGAATATTCACCTCCTATTCCCACCCGTGGTTGGTCTGAGGGTCCCTGGGAACATGGCACCTTCAGCACTTCCGCCCGCCCTGGCTGAGCCCAGCTGGAGAGAACCCGGAGGGGAACAGTCCCCGTGCCTCCTGGCAGGTGCAGCAAAGATGGGGGATAGCTCTGTCCTGAGAGCTCTGTCCGGTGGCCCTCACCTTCCTCATCCCATCCCCGTGACACGAAACTGTTTCCAACATATTCATTCTTCTATTCGCCTCTGTATTTCCTAGTTATGCACATATACTACTATTCCTTAATGTATGATTTTAGATAATGTCTGTTGCCTTTTTCATTATTTGAGGGTTTAGCTATCTTAAACCATCGCCAGCCCCTCCTTCTGCTTCCTCTGCCTTCTTCTGTGTCAAACCATGGCTACGTCAGTCAACTAAAAACACTATGGAAGCATTTTCACTAATGAGTCAAGAGGCATAATTTGATTGCATTTCCTATCTTACACTCCTATTTGTTATTCTTGGAATGATGGCCTTGTTTTTCCATCTGCCGAGTTTTTTATGTGCTTATCACTAACTCTTTCCAGATGCTCTAACCCATCGGGCACATGCCTACCGATAACCTTGCCAAATGCTCACAGTCCCAAACCGTCCATCGGCCCTGTCCTGCCGTCCACCCCTCCGCCTGCCCCAGTCCTCCCACTGGGGTGTCTCCCATGCTCCCTGCTCTTCTGTTCCACTTTGTTTTCAAAGCCTGGCACAGAGCTGAATCCCTGGGACTCTCCTGGGACATCACCCCGGGGCCCTGTTTCCTCCATCCCACCCATGCTTTCCTCTTTCTTTGGTCCCTAGATGAGGTAGAATCTGCCATTGTGGGGGAAGCAGGCCCAACAGGTGTGTCCCCCTGGAGCCATCCAGCTTCTCTGCTATGTGACTGGGACCTAGGCTGGAGTCCTAAATCTCAAGGTGGAATTTTCACTTAATCTTTGTTTTCAGCCTCTCTACCTTGTGTCCCCAAGTGCAGGGCATGTTACATTCATTTCATCCAGACAGGAACGCGCTTAACCGCCCACTGCAGACAGGGAGGGCTGGTTACCTGGCTACGGGGGTTGTGGTGAGCAGAAGGAGGGGTGCCCGATGTGCTGTGTGTAGACTTGAAGCAGGACCTGCTGTTGTCAGCTTGCCCAGTGCTCCCTGTGAGTCACCTCGTCAGCACTTCTGTGCTATAAGGGGACACGTGTCCCTTCTCATAAATGTCGCCCCTTTGCAGACATCTCACCGTGTGCACCTGCAAGCCCTGTGCCACTGCCACCCACTCCGGGGCTTCCAGAATGTATCGGTGTCTCCTGTTCCCTGCGACACCTGTTGACTGTCTATTTTTCTTATGAATGAACGCCACTGTCATTTCCATCCTTCCATCGTGGTGGGTGGGGGTAGGTTGGGTGTCAAGAAAAGCACACGTGATCAAACATACTGTGTTCAAACAGACTTTCCCAGGACCACCGGGCAATCTCTGCCTAAGTAAGAGCGTTGTTCTGTTTTTGCTTTGCTGCAGCCATCATAGTAGAGGGTGCACCAAGAGTCATTGTGCACTGATGGGATGAAAAGAAAGATATTGCTTCTTTTAAGTCCAGTAAGAAGATACAGACAGGGCTGCTGGAGTGCGGTTAGCTGGCAGCAGGTCTGTCATGTGTCTGGGGGAGGGGAGCATGCTTGCCTGGTCTACTTCATGCCCACTGCCCTTGGGGGCCCGCCATTTCTCCAGCTACCACACCATCCCCTGGATGTGCTTTGGCTTGGGTTTGCTTTCACTTCGTGTCCTGCAAACTTTGTTTCATGTGGGCTCAGACCTGATCCAATTTTACCGATACTGAACTTTTCCCCCCTGGCATCAATCTGGTTTGATGTGGTATATGACACTCCCAATTGCTCTGCACCTGCCAAGGCACCCCCTTTCTGGTGTGTTTCCTCGATTGGATGCCCGTGGTTCTTTGCAGTGACTTGGGACTGGCCTGGAGTGAGCTGGGAGGAGCAGGGCTCTGATCTGGTGCTTGCTTATTGCTATGATTTCTACTGGGGACCACAGCATCATCTGTCGCCCCTCAAGCCTCCTACCCTCCGGCCAAAATGCCTGACCTTGGATGTATATCCCGTTGCCTCAACTGGGCTATGACATGTGCAGAGAAATGTACAGATTGTAATTATACAACTCAGTTTTGACAAAAGCACATAGCCACGGAACTGATACTTTGTCCAAGATCATTTCTTCATCTGGTCAATACTCTTATTCAGAAAGGGTTCCGCTCCCCTCAACCCTGAGACTTGACTCGGCCCAAATGGAATCTCCGTACAGTTGTGAAAAGCTGGAGTAGGAAGTTGAAAGGCTCTAGAAAACTTGCATCTGTGAGCCCGCCTTTATCGACTACTTTGGGAACAATGCAAGCTTCAAATGTATGTGGTCCTCCCTTCCAGCAACACACAGCAAAACCTTGTCACTGGGTCTTGCCAGCATACGGAAACCTCGTCAGAGCATTACGTGGGTTTGCCTTTTAGCAACGGAATTGCTAGATCCACATAGCACAGGTGCAGTTTAACAAGACTTAAAGCCTATCCTCCTGCACCTCTCTCATCTCTGATCTGGAGCCTCTGTGGCTTGTCCTCCCCCGGAGCCTCTGGTCCATGGGCAGCAGCTGTCATTTCCCTTCGGGTAGCCTCCCGGAGCTCTTGCTGCCTCCCGTCCCCACGCCCTGCAGCCCACCATCCCATTGCAGACCGGTCCACACGGCAGTCTCCGTGCCCAGGCTTCAGTCCAAACGGCATACTTATGCAAGCCCAGTTGTTTTTGAGATACCTGATGCCCCACAAAAAGACCAGCTTTCAACCCCACCACTTTTTCACACGTCAATAACTGCAATGCCAAACTTGCCGTTGCCCGGGGTAAAATCTTTGGAGTCATGAACGATGCCTCTTGCTTCATCCCCTATTTCTGTATGCAGCCAGGATCCCACAATTTCTCCCCGGATTCGCGATCTGGTGTCCGGAGTCCGAGCTGCCTTCTCGTGCCTGGTCTCTGACCGCATCCCAGCCGGATGTTACATTCCTGTCTGGGCCCCGTGCCCCAGCCAGAAGTGTCCTTTTGAAACATCTTCCTGCCACACAGGGTAAAAGCCTGAGTCCTCGAGGTGGTCTACAGCCCATCAGCCCTTCTTAATCTGTCCCTGCCCCCTGCTGGCTGTGGCCACACTGTCCATCCCGCCATTCCCCAGGCATACCTGCTTCATATCCATGGTTGCCGCTACTTGGAATATTTTAACCTCAGCCGTCCACCGGCCTTGCTCTTCTGCTCTACTCCAGCGTCTGCACGGAGCTTAACCACCCCCCCCACCCGCTTAAAACCCTCTTCCCACATTCATTATCCTGGTTTGTTTTACACACGTGCTCATGAACGCGTGCGCGCTCGCGCGCACACACACACACACACACACACACAATTGCTCGTGTATCCTCTTTCCCCCCCACTAGAATTACAGCCCATATAAAGGAGTTGATTGGTAATGTTCACTGCTGGGTCATCCAGCCCCTAGAAGAGTTGTGGACGCGTGTGATACTTGCACCATGTGCTTGACAAATGAATCGGTAACCCCATCCCCTTGGTAGGTTGCCCCGGCAGAGAGCCGCTGTGCCGCACCCAGGGCTGGCTCCATGGGACTCCCACGTTTCTGCCCATTCCCTGGGGCTTTGTGATTTGCTCCTTTTCAAAATTCCTAAAAAAAAAAGAAAGAAAGAAAAGAAAAGAAAAATGGAATTACGTGTAATCCAGCAGTCCCGCTCCGGGAATATGCCTGTAAGAACTGAAGGCAGACCTCAAGGAGATCTTTGCACACCTGTGTTCATTGCGGAATTATTCACAGAGGCCAAGAGGGGAGATGACCTGAGAGTTCACTGACACAAGAATGGATCGAGAAAATGTGGTGTATACCCACACACCGGAATACTGTGGAGCCTTAAAAAAAGGAGGAAATTCTGCCACGAGCTGCAGCAGGAAGGAGCCTCAAGGACATTACACTTAAGTGAAATGTGCCCGTCACAAAAGGACAAATGTTGTATGACTCCACTTACCATTGGTATCTGAAGCGGGCATAGCCATGGAGACGGAGAGTAGAACGGTGCTTGCCAGGGGCTGGGGGGAGGGGAGAGGAGAGCCGGTCATTGGGTACAGTTCCAGTGTGGCAAGATGGAAAGTTCTAGAGATCTATGGTGCAACAAGATATCAGTCGTTCACACCACTGCTGTCTTGTACGCTTAAAACGGGTTAAAATGGGAAATCATGTTTTATGTGTGTTTTTTTAACCACAATTTAAAAAAAGAGAGATTTGCCCTTCTTCTTCCCAAATACTGCCTGTAATCACAACTTCGGCCCCAGGCTAGGTGGATACCTGCCGTGTTCTCTCTCTCCTCTGGACTCTATTGTCTCTTATTTTTAGACATCCACTGCAGCTCCTGACTTTGCCCCACTTGTCTTATGAATTTAGATGGCTTTCCCTAGGGAGCCCCCAACGTCAGGCCCCATGCGCTTGCGATCTAAGCCGTGTGTCCACCAGCTGGATGATGCTGTGGTCACGTAATCCTCTTTGATGGATGATAGTCTGTGGCGGGGGTTGAATCCAATGGCTGTGCTTAACAGTTCACTGGTTGTTAATTTTAGTAGCACATTGTTATAGAAGCAAACCTTTGTTTTCCCTTCTAGACCTCTCCAAGTGCCCTTTGCGCTTGCCACTCTGTTTTCGTATCCTTGCAAATATTTGGACACTTCTGTACCCACACCCTGAGGGTTGCCCTGGGGACACTTTTGACATCGACAAAACTAAGTGATGTTTTCCTTAACTCTTGCCGTTCTTGCCGCTCTCTTTTGACAGCTCTTTTCTAAGCAGAAATAATGTCACTTCAGGAAAGAGGCACTGACATTTTCCTGACCAAGACACCTTTAATAATTTATTATCACCAAATATCCCAATATTGTTGAACTGAAAGATCAGAACATTTAGTGATATGTGTATAGCTAACCCCTCAGTGAAATGAATCATTTATGATTTCATGCCATTTTCGAGAGGCAGAAAAAATGGCCCAAAGTCACAGCATAGGTATATGTATATTTAATATTTTTAGTGTACATGCATTAAAAATCAATATTTTTCCCCCAGAAAAATAGGGTAATGTAAGAGCGGCGTGGCTGATACAAGGGAAGCTGATGTGTCTTTTGGAGAGGCAGGACACCTCAAGGTGGCGAGCTGTATGTTGTTCGGAGAGCGGCAGATGAAGGTTTTCTGCTGCATTTTGATCCTCCTTACCAAGGTCACTGCCGCTGCTTGAGTTTTATCAGACGCTTTGCATTACCTACAGGATATAACTTGGTTTCACGGCACAAACACCAAACACGACACCCGCAAAACCGTACGTCCAGTGGACACGAATGGACAAAATATTCCATAGTTTGATTTCAAAATTGGCTCTCCTCTTCAATTTATAAATTACCCGTCTGATTTGTATTTCTGTGTAGTATGAGTTGGCTCAGCCTCTGCATCGTTCCACCAAGACTGTAAGGTTTTTTTGTTGATGTTTTCATTGGCCTTCAGTTGTTTTTTTTTTTTTTAAGATTTATTTACTTAGTTATTTGAGAGCGAGTGAGCCTGAGAGTATGAGCAGGAGGAGAGGCAGAGGGAGAAGCAGGCTCCCCACTGAACATGTGGGACTCAATCCCAGGACCCTGGGATCATGACCTGAGCCGAACCCAGATGCTTAACCGACTGCGCCATCCAGGCGCCCCTGCCTTATGGTTTTAAATCTCTGATTTGAGGGGATCGTCCCTGGGCACCACCACCCATTTAGATTGCATGATGACCCATCTGAGGAGGCCAAGGTCACAGACCCACCCGAGAGCGGCCATGGAAATACTGATGAACGGGTAATGCCCTGAAGGAAAGACAGGACTTCCTGTCCAAGTAAGGAAGGCGCGGGGACGGGATGGTACGGCTGTTAATGCAACGTTCTGGTCATTCCAGCTGGGATCGAAGATGGTGGAAATGTCAGTTGGGGAGGCCTGGGTGGGCTAGCACATAAGGATCAGGCCCTGGGGCCTCTCGGCCAGGCTCTTGTGCAAGTTGTCTCGGGGATAGTTCCTTGTTCTGTCCACCCTGTGTGTCCTCTCGCTGAGGCTCCTGCTTATCAGACATGTCTTGAAACCTATGGGATGCACGCTCCCAAGGGCTCCCAGCAGGAAAGGCAGACTGCAGCCCTTGAATGGGGGCTTGGTTTTTTAAGCTCATGTTACTGTGATGCACCAAGAGCCACCAGCCCCCTGGTAGGATGTCACCCAGCCCTCCGCACCCAGCTTCCGAGCTGAGCTTCAGCCCGCGGGCACAACTCTTTCCTTTCATAGCTACTGTGCCAGTGGGCTCACGTCCACCAGGAGAGGGAGTAAGTCCAAGTTCAGGATTCCCAGAAGAAAAAAAGATGTTCCAGTAGATGTGTATCTTAGAACACTACGTTGTCGACAAAAACGCTGCCAGTCAGGGTGGGGCGCTCTGCAGAGCCCGGGCTGGTGTGACCACCAGGAACGAAGGTGGAATCGTGGGTGTTCGCTGATCCTGGCAGGCACGTGGGCTTCCAGAGCTGGGGGGATGAGGTGGGGACAGCTGCTCCCACCTGGTCTGGACATCTGGCCCCCTCACTGACTGCTGGCACTCCCTGGCCAAGTCACTTAGGTCCTAGAGCTGGTGTCGCGGTCTGTGTATGTGAATGAGACACTCATGTCATGGAGCTTGTATGTGTACGTGTTGTGTGGATTTTATAATGCCTTTCTGTGTGTGTGTGTGTGTGTGTGTGTGTGTGGTGAGAGGGAGTTGGTAGATGGATAAGCGAGCACTCTTGTAAAAATATCATGGAGAAATGGGTAGGAGTCAGGAACATTGACCCAAGGACATGAGGAGCTTCCAGCATTTCAAAAAAAACCCACCCGGCTATCATAACCCACCGGGAGCTGCTCATCTTTTAACAACAGATCTGCTCCTCCTTTGAGCTCTGTGTAACTTTGCCTGATCAGTCCGAGCTGTGCAAACGCAAACGTTTCCTGGGATGCGGCGCCCACCCGGCACCTCACCGGTCCCGGGACCCTGTCGCCTCAGGGCGTGGAGTTTTTCTTCTCAGGTGGCAGGGAAGGAAATTCACTGTGCCCTGTGTTGTTTCTTCCTCCCAACCAAAAACCACATGGAAAATCTTTTCCTAAAGTTTGTTGCTGGATTTTTAGGTTTGTTCACGTTCCTTAGATTTTTAAAAACATCTTAACGTCCAATTTCAGAAGGGCTCTACAACTGGCTGCTTCTCTTTGCTTCTTTCTTCCTTTATTTGGTCATAGTTTTGGATGGTTCCTCTGAAGTGAGGATTTCCTTTCCAACTGTAAGGGCTTTTCCTTAACTTGTTCTGAGGGATGCTTCTCCTATTGTGTATCAAAGAGAGAGCCCAGCGACCTCCAGACCCCCAGCCTGCTGAGTTCTCTCCTTCCACGGCCATCTCCATGCACGCTCCCCATGGAGTTACCACCTCTGGCCTCCCCCGTGCTCTTGATGGTCCTTCTGGTTATTTTCCTTCTTTCATGACTTCGTCACTTTACCACGCTCTGCTTCTTTTCACAGGGACTCCGTTCTGTCCCTGTCTCGTCCAGTAATTGTTGTGGGTTTGCTCATCGGAGACGGCTTCCTCATCATGACCTTGAGCTCCTCTTAGCGTCCTTGAGTCAGCTGTTTTATACCTGGAGTAAACTCAGGCCCAAAGCCCTCAGCGAGCACACGGGGGTCTTTGTGCAGGTTCAGTGAAACAATGTTTGTGAAGCGCTTTAGTCCTTTTTATCATCTTTATATGGCATGTTTCTGAATTCCAGTCAACTTGGACCCGGACTCCAGCGGACTTTCTCATGGGCCCTCTGCACTGGCCACAAGGGGTCTGCCCTCACTGACAGGAGGGACTCTGGCATCTGGCTCTCTTCCTGGGATCCCAGTCCGGCTCTGTTACTGAACAGCTTTGTGGCCTAGAGAATCTCTCCGGGCTTCAGTTTCCCTCCTTGTAGCTTCTAAGAGGAGCTGCTCTCCAGGCATAATTTACGTAAACCTCTTTGCCTGGCACCCAGCAAATGCTCCATGTGTTTTAACAAAGCCTCATCTAATAAGCAGGGTGGTGGTACTCTGGTTGAAAATGTTGCTTGAAAGTGATTTGTCATGTTTTTTGTTTTTTGTTTTTTGTTTTTTTACCAGATGCAAATGAACTTTTCTTTTTTTTTTTAAGATTTTATTTATTTATTTGACAGACAGAGACCACAAGTAGGCAGAGAGGCAGGCAGAGAGAGAGAGGAGGAAGCAGGCTCCCCACTGAGCAGAGAGCCCGATGCGGGGCTCGATCCCAGGACCCTGAGATCATGACCTGAGCCGAAGGCAGAGGCTTTAACCCACTGAGCCACCCAGGCACCCCTGAACTTTTCTTTTTTCAAGAACATGTGCCAGCCATTAAAATGATAATACCTACAAGTAAGTACTCAGCTCAGTGAATTAAAAACATTTGCAAAAGCATACACGATACGCAAGAGGTAGACTCCTGGAACTGTAAAAGTTCATTAGTCAGTATCTCTTTCCTTATGCAGTTTCCCATCAATTTGGGGGAAATCAGCCATTTAGATGAAAATGCAAGAAACAATACAAAGCAGGACCAGAAGAGGACCACATTGTTGGCCGTATTGTGCTGTATTACCGTGTAAATGCGGGAGTAATAAAGCCTTCTGGATAAAATTTCTCACTACCTGGATTTTTCTGTTTTCTCTCTTTGTGCTTTTCTGGCAAGTGATCACTTAAGGGCCCATGGATAACCTTCTCCAAGAGTCTCAAAGTCACGATGCAAAGTCCAAGCTGAGCAGCATGTGATTTTCTAGGAGAGCAGGGGGCTTCTTCGGACTTTTTATTAAGAAAACATTCACACACACAAAATAAAAGAGATTAGGCAAATGAATTCCCCCAAAGCCAGCAGACGGATCCCACCGTGATCAGTTTATGTCCCATCTGCCTCCTCTCTCCCTCTTCTCCCCTCTGCTGAGGTATTTAGAAGCAATCTCTCCCCCAGGCATCTCACCATCTGATTCTCACCCACCTTGTCACGCAAGAGGACCCCTAGTGACATGTGACACAGAGGTGTCCTAGGCCTTCTTGAGGGAACGCTTGCAAGTGTAGACGCAGCCTGGGGCCCAACGAATTCCCTGCTCCCGGTATTCTGTGACGTAAGCCAGACACCCATGTCTGTGCCTGCCGTGGCCAAAACTGAGCAGAAGGGACCCATCTGGACATGCAGGCTGGGGGGTCCTATGGCTGGAGGAGGAGGTGGGGACACCTAGTTTCTCTAAATATTGAAAAATACATCAAGAAGACTCCAGGCCCGGGGATAATGCTGGAGAGCACGCGGGGCCAGAAGCTAGATTTACCTGGAGGTGTGCCCACATCACCCAGAGGCTGGGCTGTCTTCCAAGGAGGAGCTTGCTCACCCAGCCAGGCCAGCCAGGTGCCAGCATGGGGAAGGAAATGAGGAGTCTGCATCTGCTTCTCATTGGGCATTTTCTCGGAGAACCACGACACCATTACAACAGCAACCCAGAGAACCATAATTCAGGGCATGATCTAATGCCCATCCTGTGGTCAAATTCCCCAGGTAGGCATCTTTTAAACTGAGAGTGGTGACTCATTTGTGGGGCATGAAATCAGTTTAGTGCCTCAGTGACAGATTCAAAACAGAGAGTATAAAATACCAGAGTGCCTCGTAAATACTAGGGGAATTTTTTTCTCCCCCCTCGAAATACTGCTTCAGTTACACAGAGAATTGTCTTGGGCTAAAGAGATAGCAAAATCTAGGGAATGTTCATCCAGTTCCTCTGCTCCTGCTTTTCTACATCCCGTTTTGACAACTGGTACTGTAGTTCCGCCTTTTAGCATGATGAAAGGGTCCTGACCCTTACCCTAAGGCGCTCGATATTGGTATTCTTTTTTTTTTTTTTTTAAGATTTTATTTATTTATTAGAGAGAGAGAGAGAGTGCATGAGGAGGAGGAGAGGCAGAGGCAGAGGGAGAAGCAGACTCTCTGCTGAGCAGGGAGCCTGACATGGGGCTCCATCCCCGGACCTTGGGATCATGACCTGAGCCGAAAACAGACACTTGACCAACTGAGCCACCCAGGTGTCCTTGGAATTCCGAAAGAAAACAAGTTATTCTTCCAAGACATCACTAGTTGATGAAGTTTTAAAGAGGGTGCTTCAAGAGGGCCCAACCATGGCACGCTTTGTTTCAATCTTGAGGAATCACGGCATTGTCAACATTTGCTTCCTCCTGGTTCACCTGGAAGGTAACCTGAAGTAGCACTGGGAGATGTAGTGTAGCCATTCAAGCCTCCAGTCTTGGCGAGGGGAGTGAAGACCATACGGAAGGTGAAAGGTCAGGGGTAAAACGCCTACCCTAATTTTGGTTCCCAGCGACCATGAGATCACAGAGTAAGTCCGTATTCAGGAAGGATCCAGCCTATGTTCGTGGTATGACTTAAATGTCCATTGGAGTGAAGAAATTGCCTTCCTCAGTAGTATTTTCTGGAACCCAAGAATGAGGGGAGGTTTGCTGTTTAGTGTCCCGAGGCTGCTGTGACAGAGGGTCACGAAGTGGGGGGTGGGGTGCCACTTAACACGGCAGAAACTTACTATCAGCCCAACACCCAGGTGTCTGCGAGGCCACGCGCCCTCCAAAGGGAGACGCTTTCTCACCTCCTCCAGCTCAGGAGGCCTCAAGCGTTCCTAGACTTGTGGTTGCTTCCCTCCAATCCTTGCCTCTGATTTCAATGTCCTTCTTCTCTGTGGGTGACTATGTGTCTCTCTGTCCCTCTGCTCCTCTTCTTCTTTTTTTTTTTTTTTAATATTTTATTTATTTATTTGTCAGAGAGAGAGAGAGTGAGAGAGCGAGAGAGCAAGCACAGGCAGAGAGAGGCAGAGGGAGAAGCAGGCTCCCTGCCGAGCAAGGAGCCCGATGCGGGACTCGATCCCAGGACGCTGGGATCATGACCTGAGCTGAAGGCAGCCGCTTAACCCACTGAGCCACCCAGGCGTCCCTCCCTCTGCTCTTCTTATAAGGACATGAGTCATTGTATTTAGGACCAGCTTGTCCATATGAGCTCATATCCATCCTTAACTAATTGGATCTACAAAGATCCTATTTTCCAATAAGGTCACGTTCTGAAATTCTGTGTGGATCTGCATTTGGGGGAGGGGGACACCGTTCGACCCCCTAAAGTCCCAGATGGAAAGTTCTAGGTGATAATAAAGGCTTTGAGCATTGGTTCTATAATTGTCTCAAATGGCCACTCTGGGCTAACGTATCAGTGACAAAATCTGATTTAAGTAGTCTGGGGTGAGGCCTAGGCACCAGTATTTTTACAGCTCTCCAGATAATTCTCACATGAGCCAGGGTTGAGATTCACGGGCGTTTTTCAGGTGCCTTTCAGTAGAGTCTGGGGGTCTCAGATCTTTTCCTGTATGTTGGTACTGAGAACTGTGCCAACCCTTAGACTTTCGTCAAGTGAGATACCTTCCATCGCTCTCATTCATCCCTCCAGCTGTGGGTCACCTGGACCACCTACCACCTCCAAAACTCCGTAAGTGAGAAAAATAAAAATAATGGGTTAAGAATGGCTCGTTTTTTTTTCCACCTCATTTTTTTTCTCAGACTGGCTTTTACTATGAAAGGCTTGTCAAACTGAACTGTGTTCATAAAACAGTGTTCAAATTTTCATTAAGAACTTTTTGACAAGCTGTTAATACTCACTGTGGTATTTATGAAACAGTAGGAACCTATTCTGGAATGACAATTTGCTCTGTTCTGTGTGTGTAAAAAAAAACCAAAAACCCTTGGAGGGGTGGAGAAAAGTATCCTCAAGCTGCTTGAAAAATACGTACAACAGATTCCTTGGCACAATGTTCTTTACAAGGTAGAATTTATAGCTAACCTCATTGTTCAGACAAACTTCCTTGTGGTTAAAGATTATTTTCACCCAGGGGACTTCAGGATTTTTTGTGGAGGTCCTTAGTTAAGCTGGGTTTAATCCACTTTGATGCTAGAATGTCTAGATGAAAATTTAAACATACAGACAATAATCTTTATTTTATGTGGGACCACAGGGGGTCGGTGCTATTTTAAATGACTGCACATGACCTAATTTAGCCCAGTAAAGGAAATTTTGGGTGTCACGCCTATTAAAGGTATAGAAACAGGCTGAGACATCAGCTGAATGCTAGAACAAACCACAGAGTGAGAATGTTCTTGACGTGTGAACAGCTCTGCTCTTGTTCTCCCGGCTGGAGAATTCATTCCACATGGATTTTGAGGATTTGCAAATACATTGTAAGCTTTCCCGATATGGCAAGGGCTGGTGTTATTAAGGAACAACAACAACCAGAAAAACCTGCCTGCTCAGGGCAACATCTGGGGAGTCTGAAAAAGTCTGAATTTGGAGTCAGGCACTTCGAGTTCAGTGGTTCTCTAAATTGGCTTCGTAAAACCTGGGAAACCCAGATGGGCCCTGGTGTCAGCCTTTCAGACAATCTTCCGTGTTTACACAACTTCCTCCGGTTTATTTGTCATTTGCACTCATCTATGTTCAGACCACAATGACTCCAGCTTCTACCAATCTGATCACTGGCGTGAAAGTTCATTCCTGGTCGGTCACGAAGACTAACATGCGAACTGTCGTCCTTGATGATACGTTCCGTCCGGGGTGCTTACAGACTGGCCTGTCTCCCTGCCTCCCTCCTTGTGGACTCCATCTCCCCGTTACCATCGGGAAGCAACGAGGTGCTGCCTACTTAACGGTTCTGCCCTCGGAAGCACCTGAGATGTCTCCAAGCCGAGGATTCTAATTTTAACGCAGTAACTTGGCTCCTTTCGTCTATCCCTGGTGAAATAAGGAGCCGTCATGTAGGTTAATCTTTCTGGGGGTGGGAGGACCATTGCTAGTTTGGTCCTGTTGGAGCAGAGGGGAATAGGGACATCCCAGGGTAGGGTACTCACATAGCTTCATTTACTCCGCATTGGTCCATTGGACATCACGAAATGCCGGAGTATAAGACGCATTTCATTTGACCCCGTGTCCAGATGAGCAGGCGAAGGGAAGACCAGACAAACAAACGATTTACTGCAGGTTGTGTCCTAGCTGACAGGTGGCCAGCACCAGGTACAGTGGCTGCTTTCTTCCACGGAGCAAGCGGAAAATACACCTGCACCTGGGGACGCAGCCGAACTCCTGAAACAGATCCGAGGACTGGATTCTCCTCAGCAGCGGCAGCTGAATTTGGAGAAAATACTTCGCCTTAGAAACCAGGTGTCAAGAACTAAAGGAAGTATTGGATTTAGAATTCAGGCTGTGAGCAAGGAAAATGCCATGACAGTCGGTATGGCGGGTGGCTATGTAAATCTCGCTCAAAGCTGAGCGCCCTGAAGGTGTTGGTCCCAGCTGGCTCCTTTTTCTTAAACACGAGGACAGTGCAACGCTTGTGTCAATACGGGGTTTGGGATGAGACTACAATTTTACTTAAGCAGCTAAAGAAGGATTTTAAATTCTTTGACTTCAGTGAAAAGAGCGAGGAAAGAACGGACCCGTGTGTCCTCTGGTGGACTTCGTTTGGGAATTGTGTGGGAGGGGAATGGGAACCCCACTGGTCTGACCACCTCTGTGCCGTGATCCCCACCCCAGCAAGCGCCTCAGAATGAACACTACTGATTTGTAGCAGAATCAGCAGAATCATCAGGATAACTTTCATGGCTTAGTAGCTAAAGTCAGCCATCGGCGAACCAGCCAACCCACCAATCAGTCCAAGCCCTTCTGTTCTCTGTCATTGCCAGAGTCGTCACAGGAGATGAGCACCATTACCAGCTTCATTTGAAACCCAAACACAATAACATAAAAAGCAGAGGCCAGACTGCCTGGTGACCACGTTGACTCCATGAGCCCAACGTGGAAACTGGCTACACGGGGGTCATCATGAGTCTCCAGGAGTAGTGGACCATGAAGGAAGGGAGATGGGAAAACGCATGAATTTATAGCTTTCCTTTTGTTAATATGCTCATGGAATGTACTTCATTATATTCCCACTTTTGTCTAAGGATGGAGGCATCAGGGGAAGCGGAATTAAGTGGGATTGCTTAGGTGAGGCGAGGTGAGGATTTCTGGAAACCGTTAGCAGATGGGGCACTGGAAAGTAGGCCAAGAAAGAGGAAGGTGAGCGTCAGGAGACCCATCAAGCTACAAAAGTACTTAACACCTAAAGACCAGAATATAATGAGAACAATTTGAAGAACAGGCCCTCAGGTTGGTAGGTCTTGGAAAGCTGTGGGTAGATGGCATAGGTTTTCTTTAGTAAACAGAAACCAGAAAGGGGAGGTATATCAACTTGAGAGGATAGATATGTGGAGGGGGGAGGGGGTCAAGATATCTGTGCTGGTTTTATACAGATTAGGAAAGAGTAAAAGGACAAGAACTAAGTTCCTGAATTGGAAGAGTATCTGGTGAAAACCACATCCAAGGTCTACACCCAAGTGTGTGAACCACTCAGCTCTAGGATGCATCGCTAGTTACGCTCCTTCTCCAGGAATGAGTGAGGGGAGACCGCGGGGCCAGAGTGCTACTTGAATGGTGCCCTTCTGCAAAGAATGGAGAAGGCCTGGGAAAAAGCACTCCCTCCAGCAATGGAAATCTGCTAACTTTTGAAATTGAGATAAAAACATAATGTACTTCTCTGTTATCTAGAGTCAATTCATGGAAAGCTTACCTCAAAAGCCTCATTAGCAAATAGATATTCTGGATTATTTGAATCTGCAAAGTCGAATATCGGTAGATGGGAGCTGTGGGAGCTGTGGTCTTTAGACCAAGGTATGAGGGTGAGTTGCGTGATGTCCGCAGCACAACCCCGTTATGCCTGTGTGCATTGTTGATATTTTATTTGTACAAGGTCAGCTACAGAATTGTTTCTTCGGACCAAAGACCCTAGGAGCATATACGGAACGGTGTCAGAGGGTCTGTGAATTTCATGAACTGATGTGCAAAGTGTCGCATGTGTTATTCTGGGGGGAAACACCCAGCGCTTTCCTCTAATTCTTAAGCGACCTAACGAGTCCCTACAGAACAGAGACCGACAGTGTCCACTGAGAACAAGGCAAAACACAACCCAAGACTGAGGTGATGAGAAGATGTCTGCCAGGAAGGACACTTAGACAAAGGCGAGGGCAAGTCCCCGGGTCCTCTGGAGACCGCGTGTGAGGCCAGGGGTGATTTCTACAAGGTTCTGACCATGTGTAGACACACCTGTTCATCGTGTTTGCACCTTCTCCTTCCACCCTCCGAATTTCTACAGTGGGTTTTCCAGAACTGTGTTGGCCAGGTGGTTCTTTAGAAGCTAGCAGGTAGGACTTACTGGGCTAGGTGATGTGGCCGCGGCTGTTTACGGGAGGGGTGTGTTTTGTGAAGTCAGGTGGACAGTCCCTGCTCACTGACCACCACGCTCCCGAGACCGCAGGGCTCCTCGGGGTGCGCCACGCAGGGGCTGTCTGCACATGCTCCGCTCCTTATGTGGGGGCTGCCAGCCACGGGGTCCACGGAAACGCCCTTTGGGGATGTTGGCCAAGTGTCTTCTTGCCTTTCTCTGTCTCACTGTCTGGTTTCCCGGATGCTGTGTCTCTGTCTCCCCTGCCCCTCTGTCCTTATGGGGCATCCCTCCCCATCCCTTCCCGGGAAGTGCGGGGCCTTCGGGGGCCGCCAGCAGCAGAGAACTGGGCAGGAGCAAGTGACTTTTCTCTGTGTGTGTCCGTGTCCTGGTCACTACCGGCGGTGGTGACCGAGCGGGATCACGTGTCCGGAGTCCGAGTTCCGGGCGCACACGAAGTCAGCAGCACGGGCCACACACAAGCCCCGGCTGCTGTTGCCAGGGACCGCACACCTGGCGGCTCCAGCAACTGCCTCTCGTGGGTCTGGGGGCTGGGAGTCCAAGGTCAAGGTCAAGGTGCCAGCAGCTTCTGTTCCTGAGGAGGGCTCACTTTGCGCTTTGCGGATGGTGTTGTCTCGCTGTGTCCTCAGTAGACGGACAGATGGCTCTGGTCTCTTCTTATCAGGCCACTGATCCCCACACGCAGGACCTCCCATAAACCTAACTGGACTCCTTACCTCCCAGAGCCCCACCATCACGTGGGAGGTCAGGACTTCAGCATCTAAATGTGGGGGGATGCAAACATTCAGCTCACAGCAACCCCAATAGCCATCATCATGGTTGTTGGTGTTGATGCCCCGGTTCCTGTCGGACACTCTTCTGCATATCAAAGAACAAGGCAGACTTGAACTCCCTGCCCCCTGGGGTCTTACAAACTACTGGGCACATGTGTCTGTTGGAGGCATTCAGTTTACACACGGATCGAGGGGTGAGTGAGCTCTGTGAACGGTGGCACTGTGATGTCCTCCACTCGGGGACACTGATAGAAATGGCCCAAGGGAAGGGGTCAGCAGGCTGAACGCTGGGTCTGGGAAGCTCCCGTGGGAGCTGCGGGAGGAGCTAGTTGGGACCCGTGACTTGCAGAGCCTGGATTCTCTGCGGGTGCATGGTGGACTGCTCCTTCCGGGGCGCTGAGGTGACCCGTCCACCCGGACCCTCGTGAAACTCATGCCGCCTTTTATCTCCCCGACAGCCACTGGCTTGCTACTCTGCACATCTGCTTCCGGTGAGCTCTCAGAGCTATGACATGAGGTAGGCGGCGTTCTTGCCAGTCTGTTGATGGGGGACCGGGGAGCTCAAGAGTTTAACCAGCCCAAGATGACACGGCTAGGGATCGGTGAGGATGGCTTCCAAAACCAGGTCTCCCCAGCTTTCAGGCTCTGTGCGTCTCAGCATGCTGCGATTAAGTTCTGTTCTGTTCTTTTCTTTTCTCTTCTCTTTTCCTTCTTTCTTCCTCTTTCTTTCTTAAAGATTTTATTTATCTGAGAGAGAGAGAGAGTGAGTACAAGCTGGGGAGAGAGCTGGAGGGAGAGGGAGAAGCAGACTCCTGACTGAGCAGGGAGCCCAATGTGGGGCTCGATTCCAGGACTCTGGGATCATGACCTGAGCTGAAGGCAGCCGCTTTACCAACTGAACCAACCAGATGCCCATACTGCATTTAAATTCTTAAGAATATATTTTTAAAATCATGTCTTTTTAATTTTTTATTTATTTTCGAGAGAGCGAGAGTGAACAGGAGGCACTGGGAGGGAGAATCTGAAGCAGATTCCATGCTGAGCTCAGAGCTGGATGTGGGGCTCCGTCCCACGACTGTGCGATCATGACCTGACCTAAAACCAAGAGTCGGGCGCTTAGCCACTTAACCGACTGAGCCATCCAGGTGCCCCTAAGTTCTTAAGAAGATTTTAAACAGTCAGCTCCGTAGGAAAGCTCACTCTCCCCTAGACACTCCACTCACGTGCTGCCCAGGCTGCTTGAATGGTAATCTCGTTAGGATAGCTGGCAGGAAGGAGCTGAGAATCTTCCGTGGGACAGGTCTGAGAACCATTGGAGGATCTTTGCTAAGACATAGCAGAGAAGCAAAGCCCTACAGAGTGTGTGTGCACGTACACACACACACACACACACACACTCAGGGCCTTGCAGAGACAGAAAACACACATCTGATTACTAGATGGTTTCTGGGATTGTCAGTAGACGATTTTTGGAAGTAGAAGGAAGGGGACGAGGGCTCTGGACACAGGCCTGCCGACACTGGCGTGGGTCCCTGCCGGGGTGGCGGGGTGCAGCCCTGAGGTCACAGCCCTCCAGGGAGGACTCTGGGGGGCTGGACTCTAGGCTGAGCGGGCCCGTGCTACAGCCCCTCTAGTTCTGGTGGTTACAGCTGAGCCCGAGACTCTCTGGTGGCTGGAAATCCTCCCCCAGCAGTCTCCGAGAAGGGAGGGTCCGTGGAGATAACAGGCCTGGTTTCGAAGATTAGATGGAACGGGCTTGCTACATTTCCTGAAGCACACTTAGAATTCTCATGGCCGTGCATTTCTCTGGAAGAAACTTGGTATCTGGGTTTGGAAGATAAGGCCAGCTTCAGGTGGTGAAATGTCCAGCAGCGCCTATGAGAGATGGAGACGTGGTCCGACTTCCTCCTCTCTGTCCGTGGCCTTTTGTCCCTGAGGGAATTCGCCAGCTGTGCACCCCTCAGCACAGAAGCCCAACAGCCATGTTTAGAAAGGGGTCTCCTGTCTCCTTCGTGTGTATCTGCCTGGACCAGGGGTTCCTTCAGCTCTACAGAGAAAAAAGGCAGCCAATGAGGGCATGGTCCACTGTATTTATCATCCTGTGTATTTAGAACATGCCTCATGGCAGCGGTGAGCCAAGCACTCGGGGTTCAGCTGGGGGTCCTTGAGACAATTTCTTAAAGCACATAGATGGCTCACCTCCTTCAGACCCATGTTCATCTGGTTCACACAATTAAAAGGGACTTTCTCTTCGGCACACTGGACAGTGTTCCCCCAGATTTATGTCTACTCGAAGCCTCAGAATGTGACCTTAGCTGGAAATAGGGTCTTTGCAGATGTAACCCGTTAAGTTCTGATGTGGTAAGATGGACACTTCGGCGTGGGTTTATCGAGGACACGGGACAGAACAGATAGTATGAAGGGAGAAAGGATGTAGAAGCTGGGATCTGGGGATACAGAAAACACTCATCCGTTCCAGAACCGTGTGTGGGCTTAGAGCTTTAACGCTCCTATCATGGATGTGCAGGACAGACCGGGAGGAATCCATGGTTGAACTAGGAGTAGGG
The DNA here is from genome assembly GCA_004024625.1 of Mellivora capensis. Taxonomy (NCBI): domain Eukaryota; kingdom Metazoa; phylum Chordata; class Mammalia; order Carnivora; family Mustelidae; genus Mellivora; species Mellivora capensis. Next base: position 5,782 of record PISX010006533.1, on the reverse strand, counting down.
CAGAACCCGGAACTCCTATAGAAAGGATGTCACAAAGGATGGTGACAGCCACAGGGAACGTGGAGGTACCCGTGCATTGTACTTTAGATGTGACTGAGTCATTGTCACCTATCCCCATTGAAGCTTGGGAAGCATGGTGGAGATGGCTGAGTCCCTGTCAGTCACCTCTTGGCACTACCACCAAACGCAGAACTCCTCTTCTGTAGCACCTCCTTGAACTTCAGAATCCGGGGGAGTCTCTTAAATCAGTGTAGCCACGGGACGCCTGGGTGGCTCAGTTGGTTGAGCGGCTGCCTTCGGCTCAGGTCATGATCCCAGCATCCTGGGATCGAGTCCCACATCGGGCTCCTTGCTCGGCAGGGAGCCTGCTTCTCCCTCTGCCTCTGCCTGCCACTCTGTCTGCCTGTGCTCGCTCTCTCTCTCTCCCTCTCTCTGACAAATATATAAATAAAATCTTTAAAAAAATTGGTTAAATCAGTGTAGCCCCATGGGCTGGGTTGGGGTGAGCACACTGCCTGCCACTGGGCTGCATGGCATGGCCTTGGGGGAAGGACGTGAAGAGAACACGTGATTCATCTCAGACAATTTGGTTCCCTCGGAAAGCCTGAAAAAAAAAATAGAAGGAGCCCAGGAGAAAATGAGAGGCGTGCGTGCACAGGGAACTGGAACTTCCTGCCAGAGAGCTAAGGTCTTCAGGAAGAAATGGGACAATGGATTGAAAATGGGGATGAATCATCTTAAATGAGAGACCAAGGAAATTGGTTTGTAGTTTGCACAGGGGGAAACAGTCCTGGGAAATGACTCCATTAAAGGCTCTGATGGGAGAAATGGGCTCTCTTTGTGTGTGTGCATGTGGATTTTGAGCTTCCAAGGCTGATGGAGAGTTAGTGTGGTTTTGTGATAGCTGATACAGGGTGTGACGCTGGAACACAAGGTCACTAGCCCTTCAGGACTCATCAGATTCGGATAATTCTTCCAGGATCCCAAAAGACAAGAACTGGTGTCTTGAGCCATTCTTTCCTAAGTCCAGTCCATAACAGAGCTGCTCTTTGCATGAACTAGAGGTAAAGATGCATTTTCTAGCTCCAAACTAACTAATTACCCTCCTAGTCAGGCATCTCTCTCTCTCTCTCTCCCTCCCACCCTCTCCCTCTCTCTCTCTCTCTCCCTGCATTTGCTTTTACATCATGGAGGCATCCCATCCTTTCACCTTTAAGATTATAGATCTTTTTTTTTTAATTTTTTATTTTTTAAAAGATTTTATTTATTTGTTTATTTATTTGAGAGAAAGAAAGAGAGAGTGAGCACATATGAGCAGGTGGAGGGGCAGAGGGAAAGGGAGAAGCAGGCTCCCCGTTGAGCAGGAATCCTAAAGTGGGGACTCCATCCCAGGACCCCGAGATCATGACCTGAGCTGAAGGCAGACACTTAACCAACTGAGCCACCCAGGCGCCTTGATTACAGGTCATTTTGCGAGTGAGTTTCCTGTGTCAGGGAACATTTAAGCATCACTGAATCTAGCTTCTGAGAATTTCTGATTATCTTTGTTAGGGTCCATAATCAAAGGAGCGAGACTGATACAAAGTGAAGGTCAAGCAAAGCTTTATTTCGCGCCAAGCATCGAGAATCAAACTGACCGGTCAGGGCGGTCTCTTGCAAAGAGGCGACTCCTCCCTGCCTCACAGACTAACTTTTATAGAGGTAGTTTAGCCGGGCTATACGCAGGTGGCCAATGAGATTGCAGCACACAGAAAAAACTGCACAGTCATGTTAGATCACACACGGGCGGCCTAGTAGGTATATGCGTGACCCACTGATTGGATGTCTCTACTGGCCTGACCCGCCCTTGTATCTGGGCTTTGCTACCTGGGGCTGGTGGCTATGGAGACAGTATGCCCACCCCACTTATTGGGCTGTCTCCACCTGGCCTGACCCGCCCTTATATCTGGGCTTTGCAAGTAAGTTCCTCTGGGAGGGGCAGGGTCAATCTAAGTTTACAGCATAGGATCAATCTAAGTTTCCTGCATAAACAACAAAATGGCTCCCTCTGATTAAGTAGGCCCTTACATTCCCCCCTTTTCTTTGGAGTCAAGTCCTTGACTTTTTAGCCAGTTCTATGTTATACTGAGCATGTAAGTCTAACATTTTTATCGCTCTAGTTTTCTCTTATACAAATGACATTAGTGCACAGTCGGCTAATGAGTTAGCCATTTACCGCTTTGTACAACCTTTTCCATTTTTCCTAATTTTGTTCATCTAATTTCCCACCTATACTTTACATAAACAGGTAACGATAGGAGCAATAATACACTAACAGGTAACAATAGGAGCAACAGTAAACTCATAGTCTTTTGAGTCTTAGCTTTAGTCCACGGTCAGCAGGGCCCATTGGCTGTGGCTTCTATCTCCGGGGGACGTCCTTGTCCTCGGCTCATTTGATGTGACCCGCGTGAACCCAGGCCCTGATGCCTTCTACTTTTATTGCCGTGGGGGTAGTCAGGATGAGAGTAAATGGTCCCTTCCAGCGGGGCTCCAAGTTTCCCACTTGGTGGCAACGTATCCAAACCAAGTCCCCGGGTTGGTAAGGATGTGGTTCTACCTCCGCCTCTGTCTCAGTGTGGGCAGTTTGAATCCCTCCGAGGATTCTTTTTAAGACAGACTGTAATGCCTGCAGTGACTGGAGTACAGACTGATCAGTCATTTCTGCTAGGGCAACCTCTTATAGCCGAGGGCAGAGCAGAGGGTGTGTGTGTGTGTGTGTGTGTCTCCCGAACATTATTTCAAATGGGGTCACCTTGTTTAAGTAGGATGTACATCGTGCCCTGAGGAGGGCAAAAGGAGGGAGATCCACCCATCCACCGCCAGTCTCCAGAATTAGCTTTGTCAAGGTCTCTTTAAGAGTCTGGTTCATTCTCTCTACTTGCCTGGAACTCTGAGGCCGGTAGGCACCATGTAGTTTCCAATTGGTGCCCACGGCCTTGGCCAATGCCTGTGAGATTGAACTCACAAATGCAGGGCCTTTGTCTGACCCGATCACGAGAGGCAGTCCAAACCTAGGAATTATTTCTTCTAGTAGCTTTTTGGCTACCCTCCTGCCATCTCATGTTTGGCGGAAAAAGCCTCTACCCAGCCTGAAAAGGTATCTACAAAAACTAACATATACTTGTGCCCATATTTTCCAGGTTTCATTTCTGTAAAATCTATTTCCCACTAAACTTCTGGTTCCTTACTTCTTTCTCTTTTCCCTCTTCCCATTATAGTTCCTCCCACATTAACTGCCTGGCACTGAGCACATCTATCAACTATATCCTGAGCCATACACCCTAATTTAGAAACCTGGAACTGCTTGCCTATAAGTTCCTTGAGTTTGCGTGTCCCCAAATGAGTACCCTGATGTATCTGGTCTACTAACTTCTTACCTAGTCTTCAAGGAAGAATTAACTTTCCTGCCTTAGTCTTAGCCCAGTCCCCTTCATAGTCCAATTTAACCCATTTTTGTAAATACCTTAAGTCTTCTTCTGAATAGTTCAGTTTTTCTGGTAGGGCTGGAGCCGGGAGTGTAACCAGCTCTTGCACTGTTTCTCGGGCTGCTTGCTTTGCGGCTCAATCTGCTAATTGGTTTCCTTTTGAAATCAGATCAGTCCCCTTTTGGTGTCCTGGGCAATGCATAAGGGCCATGTCTTTTGGGTCCCAAATAGCCTGGAGGAGAGCCAATATTTCTCCTCTGTTTTTAATTCCTTTTCCTTCTGCTGTTAATAGGCCCCTTTCTTTATAAATAGCCCCATGTATATGGAGAGTAGCAAAGGCGTACCTGCTGTCCGTATAGATGTTGGCGGTTTTACCTTTGGCTGGAGTGCCTTGGTGAGTGCAGTCAGCTCCGCTTTTTGCACAGATGGTCCGTGTGGCAGGGCTGTCATCCAGAGTTCCTGCTCAGGGGAAACCACCGCAGCCCCCTCATACCTCTTTCCATCCACCATGTAGTTACGCCCATCTGTGAACAGAGTCAAAGCCACATCCGGAAGGGGAATGTCTCTAAGGTCCGGCCTCACTCCTGTGACTTGGGTTAGGACCTCCCCGCAATTGTGTGGATGGCCAGCCAGCTCCTCTGGCAGCAGCATGGCTGGATTTAGCACAGCTGGGGGCTGGAAGGTCACTCTTGGTTCGTTGAGGAGGAGGGCCTGATACCCTGTCACTCAGGCATTCATCATCCATCGGTCAGGTGGAGTCCCGAGAAGGCCCTCGAGAGCACGGGTGGTGGTCAAGATGAGATTTTGACCCAAAGTCAATTTACTTGCATCCTTGACCAGGAGGGCCGTGGCAGCAATTATGCAGAGGCATGGGGGGAAACCCAGCCGCTACTGGATCTAGTTTCTTGCTAAGATAGGCTACTGGCCTTTGCCAAGGCCCCAGAGTCTGAGTCAAAACTCCTTTGGTCACCCCTGCTTTTTCATCCACATACAAGTGGAAGAGCTTGGTAACATCTGGGATGGCCAATGCTGGGGCACTCAGTAAGGCTGTTTGTAATTCCTGAAATGCTCCTTCGGCATCAGCTGTCCACTCTATCATAGTGATCCCCCCTTTTGCCAGTTCGTAGAGAGGTCGGGCAATCTCTGCAAACCGAGGTATCTGTAGCCTACAGTAGCCCACCGTCCCAAGAAACTCCCTCACTTGTCGGGACATGGTGGGGCGGGGTATTGGGTGATCACCTGTTTCCTGGACTCAGACAGTGAACGCACTCCCTCGTGGAGATCAAAGCCTAGATAAGTGTTGTGGCTCTGACAGAGCTGTGCTTTCCTTGCTGACACCCGATACCTTTTTTCCTGCAGAGTCTGTAAGAGAGCTCTTGTCCCCCGCAAGCATGACTCATAGTCCTCAGCGGCTATCAGCAAGTCATCAACATACTGTAGCAGAGTGACTCCCGGATTGGAGGGTCTGTACTCTGCAAATCCTCGTGTAGGGCCTCATTGAAGATAGTGGGTGAATTCTTGAACCCTTGGGAAGTCTTGTCCAGGTGAGCTGGCCTTGGAATCCTTCTTGTGGGTCAGACCACTCAAAAGCAAAAAGGGGCTGAGATTCCTTTGCTAAAGATACGCAGAAAAATGTATCCTTGAGATCTAAGATGGTATACACAGTTCTTCTGGGGCCCAGGAGGGAGAATAGGGTATAGGGGTTAGACACCGTTGGGTGGATATCTTCAACCCGTTTATTTACTTCTTGCATGTCCTGAACAGGTCAGTACTCCCCAGTCTTGGCCTTTTTGACAGGGAGCAAAGGTGTGTTCCATGGAGATTTGCAAGGAACTAGGATCCCGTCTCCTCGGAGGTGGTTAATGTGTTTTCTGATCCCTTCCTTTGCTTCCTGAGGGAGAGAGTACTGCTGGATGTGAATAGCTGTGGCTGTTGCTTTTAATTATACCACCACTGTAGGCTGTCCCTTGGCCAAGCCAGGGGGCTTCCCTTCTGCCCAGACTTCGGGAAACTCGACCTGTAGGGTTTGGAGAAGGCTCCCCGCCTTTGTCTCCTCTGGTTCTGAGACTGGCTCGTAAAGGAGGTGTTCGTCTGCTGCTGCCATAAGCACCTGCACAGTGGGTTGTCCCAAGGTGACAGTCATGTCTCCTTCTGAGAGCTGAATGGCAGCCCGTAACTTGCGGAGGAGATCTCTTCCCATCAAGTTATACAGGGCATTTAAAATTTAAAGTCAAATTTAAAAATTAAAATTAAAATTTAAAATTTAAAGTCAAATCTAAAGTCCTCTCTGTTGTCCATTTATGTCTCTCTGTGCC